>WTSP01020838.1:137861-155406 GCA_025331215.1 Actenoides lindsayi | reverse complement strand
CCCACCGCCCCCCCCCTTGCTGTTTGTCAGCAAGTTCCAGGTGTCACAAGCCTGGGTTCCTTGGCTGTGCCTGTTCTGATAAATCAAAGGGTGTAGGTAGCAAACTTAGGCATTGGGCTGTTGATTTTCCACCCTGCTCTGCTACACAGAGTAACTGGTCCCTGAAACAGGCTTGCCCTGTGTCAGCTAGCAATCTCCAAGATGATACTTGGGTATAGTTCAGAGGGCAGCGTGTGTCTGATAAGAAGTGGGCAAAACTGCACGGAACTGGGTAGCTGCTGCCACTCTACTGGGTAGTCCAGCAATATGCCAGTTTCATACTGTCAAACACACATCTGTGCTTTGGCATATTGCCCCCCTGAGCTACAGCTCAGCCCTTGATTCTTCAATTCTGGGTGTTTGAAATAACACCCCTCAAGTAATAATGCCTTAGGGCTACAGAGACACCACATGTAATTCAGAGGTGACCACAGGCCAGGGGCTGATGTGGTGAGTATACCGCCTGGACCTGCCACCTCAGAACAGTTCCCGGCCCTGCTTCAGTTGATTCTGTCTGTGTCACCACTCTATCAATGAGATCTAGCAGTTTAGAGCATTTACCTCACTGTAAGGGTTCTGCGAGGTGGTCAGTGCTCTGAAAGGAATCCTGATGACTGCAGTATTTGGTAAATCACCCCCAAATCATCCTAAATATTGGGTGGGATTTAAGGGAAACATGAACTAACCTTTTTACTGAAAGGTAGATAGGTAGCTGTAATTGGAGACAAACACAGTGCAATAACACACAAGGAAACATCTTACTCTAACTGGTTGTTTATCTTCAATATCTTTGTTTCTGTCTGTGAGCTGAGCTGAAGGGCATAGCAAGCTGATGAGATGGTTTCCACCACATCAGAACTGTGGAACGATACTTGTACAATCTACCTCCCCTAGAAGGGATGTCCCTGATTAGGAACATATTTTGAGAAAAGTTTTATGTATATTCTACATACTTCTATGTTCCTAGGGACCCTACTGAGGGAAAATGCTTCACTGAGTGTGGCTTCTGTCTCTTAGTCCCAGCCCATTTAGTGAAGACCTGAATTTGTAATCACCTTCCCAAAGAAACTCATAGAATCATAGAATGGTTTGGGCTGGAAGGGACCTCTGAAGGTCATCTCACCCTCAACTAGACCAGGCTGCTCAGAGCCTTGTCCAACCTCCAACCTCACCTTGAATATCTCCAGGGATGGGGCCTCAACCACCTCCCTGAGTAGCCTATTCCACTGTTCTATCAGCCTCAATGTAAAGAGCTTCTTCCTGACATCCAATCTAAATCTACTCTTCTCTAATTTAAACCCATTACCCCTCGTCCTTTCACTACGCCTTTTGTTGTAGCTTTAATCTTTGTTGCAGAAAGGTACTACAGGAGGGCAAGACTCTCGCTTGTTACACCAGAGCAGGATTAACATGGCTTCTTGATAAACCTGTCATATAATGTAAACATATGTAATCTTTGCCAAGAGGGCTGTAGCACTTTGGAATTGAAATGTTGGTTTGGTTGGGGTTTTTTTTTCATAGAACGTACAATTTGAGAAACTTTTTACTGTGCAAGTATTTTCATGCTAAAAATAAATGCAACTTATTTGCCAATTCCATATAGAGGGTGGAAATTAAAAAGACAGTTCTGGAATTGGTGATAGTTGTGTATTTGTGATCTAAGTGCCAAACAATTCCTTTTGCTGGATATGTGAAATTGTGTACGGCTCCGTCCAGGCAAACCCCTGCAAAATCTCCTTTTTCCAAACTGCTTTATGACCAAAGTCTGCAATATTTTTTCCTCTCTGTGCCACATTGTCACTTGCTGCTGTAATATCAGACAGTGGCTGCTGCTAAAGGCCTGAACTGTTGCATGCATGTGAGAGCGATTACCAGCTAATGTAAGGCACGTGTAGTTGCACAGGGAATGACCTCACAGCTTCCAATCTTGTCATAAATAGAGCTTAATTACTGGATATTGCATGACAGATTGTGCCCTGCAGGTGATCAGGCACAGAATGTGGTAAAGACCAGTTCTGACTCTTAACCGAAGGTTTGTATTTCCTTTAAAGATACATTATGCACTGAAATAATGAGCTGTGTTTATGAGGACAAAGTATTTATTATATAATGCTTTCCACCTGAGGATCTTAGAGCTCTTTATGGGCAGTAATGATTGAAGTGTTCTGTTCTGCAGCTTACCATGAGCCGTCCAGAGCAGCATCCAAGTACTTTCCCATTGACCTCAAACGTGACTAATGGGCAAATGTGTGGTTTGTTCTCCTCTCCCCAGTGGATTTAGTGTTGCAGTGTGTTTGTGCTACAGGTGAAAGCAACATAGCTTGCAGTCTGGATAGGCAAGTATTGAAGGGTCCTTAGTTTCTAGGGAGTTCCTTCTCCAGATTTAGACAGGTCCTTGGAAAACGGGGTCTCTTGCACAGGCAATCATTACATTGCAAAGTCTTGTGCCAGAGGCTTAAAGTTGTTGCTTACAGACTATCTTTGTGTTTCAGGAGACCTTTTTTTTTTTTTTTCCCCCAGATGTGCTGGTGCCACGCCACTGAGTGTCTTAAAGGTGACAACCTTGGCTTTTCACTGACTCAGTTAGCTGTCTCCCAGAACTATGTGAAGCAACTGAAGATTGTGATCCCACCTTAATAGCCAGGTAATTTGAGGCACTGCAACTACTGTTTCCGGATAGTTTAAATAAATCTGCATGTGTGGTCCTGCCATCTTCTCTGCTCCCATCCATGGGATTCTGTTTCCTTCCTGGCTTCTACACAGTTGCTTGTCTGACCTCTCAATTAAATGGTTCAGGAAGTTACACTGGCACAACAAATGTATATGTGTGGAAGGGTTCCATCTGGCCTGGTGTCTGTCCAGAGTTACTGCAGGATCAGTCAAATGCTCATATGAGAGCAATGGAAGAAGCAGACCCTGTAGCTGACAGAACTGCGTAAACTCTTCTGGAACAGCACATTGAAGGCATATGTGATTTGCCTAAATTCAGTTCAGAGTGCTCATTCTAGGATATTAATTAGCAATTGCTCTGAAATGTTTTACTGTGAAAGTGGTCAAACACTGGAGCAGGTTGCCCAGAGAGACTGTGGAACCTTCAGCCCTGGGGCTGTCAAAGCTTGACTGGCTGAGGCCCTGAGCAGCCTGCTCTAACTGTCCCTGCTTTGAGTAGGGTTGGGCTAGGTGCACTCCAGAGACCCCTCTTCCAGCCTCTGTGATGCACTGAGTCTATGATCAGTGGGATCAGTGGGATCAGTTGGGTCAGGGAGAGTGGAGGAGTAATGTGCTTGTGGTGTGTGTCAAAGCAGCCAAGTGATAACACACAGGGATTGTGACAAGGAACTACTCCAGATGTATGAAATATGTCTATGTATATTTATGAGCGTCTCTAAGATCTGGATGACATGCTCTGACAGATCTAACTGGCAGCTTAAAATACCATCTTTGCTCTCTGTAGTGGGTTGCTAGCTCTCCTGGGTGACAGAACGGAGCCTGTGCTGTACCCTTCCCTATCCTCTGTGCCGTTAGCTAACCAAGAGACTGAGGGAAGGGACTTGTGCAGAGCTCCCCGATGCCCAGCGACAATGACTGGTGTTCCCGTTCCCTTCTGCCTCACCTGGAAGGGGTATGTTAACCCAGGCCAGGAGAACAGTGCGGAGAGACTGGCCTGGGATTGCCTGAACTACCCCAGCCAGTTGCATCAGTGCGTGAGACAGACCCCTGAGGCGATGCTTTTAGGCGCAGCCACCTCTAAACCCAGGTTCTTGGGGTCCGGAGCCATCCATTCGCTGGTGTTTCTTTCCCTCACATCTAATTTGCCATACTTGTCGTTTCTGGGTAGAGTGCTGTAACTTAACCCAATACACTGTTGTTTTTACTGGAACTGACAGAAGGATGCAAATGTCTCTGTGGCCTCTGTGTTCAGTTGCGTGATGGATGTGAGCATGATCCTGAGCTGCAGCAAAACTGTCCAGTAAAATGGCACAGGGCTGCCCATGTCTTCTGGGTTTTGGCAGACCCTTCCAGGTCCTGTGTCAGTGGAATAGTTTTGGTGCTACTTGGATTTCATCATCACAGTGCCTGCAGTCATGTGGTTATGTAAGAATTTAAATTTCAGTTTTTGTTAAGCATGTGTTTAGATCTTGAGATCAAGGAGGAGAGTTGGGCAATATGAACCGTGTAGCCCCAGCTGCTTGAAGCAACAAACAACGTTCGACGTTTACAGCAGCGCTAGCCAGCCGATCTCAAGAGGTAGGGGGGATCTGGCAGGTGGGGGCCGGCGCCCCGGGGTGCAGCCGGTTGGGCAACCCCCTCCACCGGACTCCCCGGCGGAAGAAAACGCCCCGAACCTCTCCGTGCCTCGGGACAGGTCCCCCTGCAAGTCGCCTCCTGCCCCCCGAGCCTGGCGAGCAGCCCCCGGCCCCGACTCCGCCGGCCGCGCCGCTTCCCTGGGCAGCAAGGGCATCCCGCAGTGCCCTCTGACGGCGGGCCCGGGCCCGGGCCCTGCCCCGCTGCCCTGGGCAGGGCACTCGGAGCTGCAGCCCTGGGCGGGCCCGCCCTGTTTTTGCAGCCTTGCAGGAATGCTGCTCGTCCGGTGGGTAACTTCATTCCTCGCCTTTCGCTGCTCCCTGCTGGTCTCCAGGAAGCTGAGCACTGGGGGAGAAAAACAGGAGCGACTCATTCTGGTTGAGGAGAATTCAATCAGGATGCTCTGACCCCGGGGGTCATTACTCCAGCCCGTAGCTCAAAGCAGGTCGAACAAGAGTGTGTTGCTCACTGTATTGCCCAGTTGGATTTTGAATGTCCCTGGGAACAGAGGTTCTATAACACGGTCCAGTGTTTGTCCGTGGGCAGCTTGGTCCGGTGTTTGACCAGCCTTGTAGTAAACAATCAGGATCTTGGGGATGTGCTTTGAAGAGTTACTATTTTTCCCAAATTTTTTACAAATTCCAAACACTTTTTCAGCAAAGAAAGGTAAGGCAGGTAGACTTTTCATGGAATGGACAGGTTGTTGATAAATGGCCAGACTTGCTCTCAGAGTCCTTTGCTTTGCTGTGTATCTGTTGTGCAGTCTGATAATTGAAATACCTTTTGATGAAATCTTGTTCTTAATCCTTTCAAATGTGTACGTGTGCTGATACTGAGTCTCGTTTACCTAATGAAGGTTTGGATAGAGTGGTCTGTTCCTGTAAACAGCATGCAGACCAAGGGCCTAGCAACCTCTTATCAGATTTTGCCCTAGGAAATAGTAAAAAGTCGAAAACTGTGGGGCTAGGATCTGGTATTTGTGGAAAGTGCTGAAGCACAGCACACAAGGAGCTTGGACTCCCACAGGCTATGCTAGTCAGGGGAGCAGCTTTGCTTCTGTTTATTTTGTGCAGTCTGTTTTTTGACTTTTTGAACTGTGTTCTATAGGAAAGGCTTCGGGAGATCTTGGGCTAAGCCTGTCTTGGGCCAGTGAGAGAGCCCAGTACTGAACTTACTGGTTGACAGAGGCCAGACACTTGAAGAATTGTCTTGCTGTAATTACTGTGCTGGCAGAGGATGTTCAGGTGGCACTGAGGCAGAAGGACTCTTTGGATATAGAGGAGGCTGTAGAGCTTGGTGGATTCAAACTTTGTGCTATGAGTGTAAGTTGGGGGTGATTTCTAAAGTAAGTAAAAAGGTAGGAAAATACGGCCCTGGTGGAAGGTACTTAACTTTTCACACTACTATTAAATTGCCTATGTTCTTGCAAAGCGGATAGCGTGAAAAAAGCCCTGTCCACATGTGGCTCGTGACATTTATTTCTGATCTCTTCAACCCAGAACAGAAATCCGTGTGTTGTGAGAAGGAAAGTTGGGAGTAAGACTTGGATAAGAGTTTGAGTAAAGTGTACAGCAGAGCTTCCTGCTTTGTGAGCAGAAGCAACCAGTTCTCAAAAGTTAGCTCGTCTTCACTCCTTGCACAGTGGAGGGGGGAAGGCAAGTTAGAAGACTTCTGAACCAGTACTGACCTCCTGCTGCTATCTCCGATGGCCGGGACTTTTACAAGATTGAAGAGTGGGCAGGGGACAGATGCTGAGGGCAATTTGGAAATGGTTCTGAAGAGCTGAGGAGATGAAGCACCCTGAAGCAGCAGTGTTACAGACATGCTAGGTGCAGCATTAGAAGGGTAGCTCCTTGAGCCAGTAAAAGTCTGTCCAAAACCAATTGACCACTGTGGGATAGGTGCTTCAGTGCGTTGTTAGGTCTGCAATTTCTAAGGCATTTCCAGGAATAGTCATGCTTCTTTTTTTTTTTTTTTTTCTATCCTTGCTCTCATCAAAGAAGCATCTATAGGTTTAAGCTAACCTGATCTCTTGACTTCCCTTGCACCTGGCAGTCTGCTGTGTCCAGCTGCTTACCATGATAGATCAGAGAACCACCCTGTGATCAGAGAACCCTGTGTTCTTTGAGATATGTCCCCTTTGTTGCACTAGTTTGGGTGAACTGGCCATTTATGTCCTGTCTCCAGAGGTGCCCATGGAGGTCTCTCTTCAAAACCAACTAATTTTATCATTTTTCTTTTCTTAGGGATGATCATCTTTCTTCAGGCCTATTGGCTGACATTCAGCATGTTGAATGTAGAGCAGTGGGAGCCCTGGTCCTTGCAGGCAGCTGTGCAATAGAAATGGCCACTGTTGTGCTTATAATGATGGCTAATTACCTGGATTTGAAAGGAAACTGTTAGCAATTCCTCAGTGATAGAGTCCTGCCTGTCTTACAAGCTCTACTCTATTCTCAAGACCTTCAGAATAAAAATGGAGACAGTGAAATGGCAGGCAGTAACAAGTGCTGTCTCTTCATTCTGTTTATGCTGGGATCAGGGGCATTTTGCTGTGCCGAGTTTCCTTGTGAATGAAGGGTGCTATTCCCAGGGAAATCATAGTCCTCTCCTGAGGACTGTCAGGCGCGTTCCTGCCCTTCCCTTTTGGAGCCTTGTCACTGGAATTGCAGAGCTGTAGCTGGTGTCTGCAGAAAGATCTCGGTGATGCAGAAGGAGTGGGCTTTGCTGAGGAGCAAATACAGCAGCAGTACCTGAGGAGCCTCCTCCTCTTGCTGAGCCTGACAGTAAGGTCCTTCTGCTCCTGCTACTGACCTCTGCCCAAATCCCTCAGTACACGAGCTAGCTTCTATCAAAGCTGGAGAGGCTGCGTGAGTCCAGCCAGGTGTTTGGCTAATGTTTCACAAGGACCAAGTTTTCCCTTTGCTTCCCTCTATGCTGCCAATCCTGCTGCTGACAGGCAAAATGTTAGAATAAAGGCTCTGCAGCCCCCATTGACTCTACACAAGGCTTTTTGGTGTTGTCCCCCCCCAGCCCCGTGGAAGCTTTACACACAAAGTCTTGCACTGTGCCTTTCAACTCAGGCTCTGGATCAAGTCTTGCAAAGATTGGGTGCAGCTGCAAGACTGCTGGAGGGGTTTTTATCCTCACATCAGATGGAGCCAGGGCAAGAAAAAAAACAAAAAGAGGGTAAATCACAGAGCCAGCAACTTTCTTGGCGTCTCTGGCATTGTGTCTCCTCCTGCCCCTCCGGCCTTCAGAAATGTACTCGGCAGAGCTGCCCGCATAGAAAAACAAATGCATCTCAAACCAAAACAAACAGAGTTGGGTGTTGGTAGTGAATGGGCCAACACTGTGTGCTGGCGTCATCTCTGCCCACTGCCAGCACGTTGTCATAGGAACAGCTGGATTATAAAATAATAATCCAGCTGTGGAGCCAATTCTCCAAAGGAGTAGCCTGAAGGGAGGAGAGAGGGGCGGGCAGAAGGAATCACTGCTGCATTTTTCTGGTAACTGGAGGGAGGAGGAGTATTAATGGTGAGAGGGAGGGAAGGATTACCCGTGAGTGCCATCTATCACAGCCTGAAACCACAACCAGTCATTTCCAGATAACTGACTCTGCTGTTAGATGCATCTGGGAATTACAAGCTGCCCTGTGGAAGAAGGAGGGTGAGGAAAAAGGGAAATATTTTTGAGTTGAGGCTGATAATGTGTGCATCACTGCATATTGTCCTGCAGTGACTGTAGCTTGCCAGCTGTGGGGAGTGCTGTGCACCTGTATAGGGCCCCAACACCCCAGAAAGTTGGGACTGATCAAGTAATGGGTGTTAGCTCACCAGGGAAAAGATTCACCACTGTTTCTCTTGCCCACTTTGAACTATTCATTGCCCTGTTTCCTTTCTGGAAGCTCCTTGGCTCCCATTTTGATGCTGCAGAGCACTGAGGGTATTGTAGGTACCTAAGCAGAGGTCTAGTCTTTGTGTTGGTGAAGGCTGTTGCTCCAAAATGAACTCGCTCGGTCAGATGGCAGGATGTTTGCTCTGTAGGTGAGCTCCAAGCCTTATGGTTTAGCAAGTCACACTGGTTTCGTGCTTGATGAATAACCTACAGTGAAGATTTAGTGACAAAAGCGAAGAGCCTGCAGCGGTTGTGAGAACAAGAGCAGTGCCTTGGGTCTTCCACAGCTGGGGCTGCTGCTCTTCTAAAGGGGAATCCAGGCCGAAGGAAAAGTGGCGGCAGCGGGAGCGCTCCTGGCCCAGGCAGGAAGGCAGTTGCCTGGAGGTGTTAATGTGAGCAGCTCTCCCGTATGCCCGCTGCGGGACGTGCTTACGCTCGTGGTGTCCGAAGTGACACACGCTCACCCTCCGCCCCCGCTGCTCTAGCGCGTTTTGGTGCCAGACGCGGCATCCCGCGGAGCGCGGCTCGGTGGGGAGGGCGCGCAGCCGGCACGGCTCGGCTCGGCTCGGCTCGGCGCGTTTTGCGGAGCAAACAGCTGGGAGAGAAAGAGGAGGAAAAGGTCCTCCTCCGGGGCGGGGTGGGGGGATGCAGCCTGGTGCTGGAGGAGCCCCGGCGGGTTCCGTTGCTCCGCAGAAGTCTTGCCCTGAACTCTTCGCTCGGGACTTGCAGCCTCTCTCCGATCCCTTGAAAAGAGGCGGCTCTGGGGAGGTGACGGCTGTAGGGACCGAGGAGGGGACGGGCTCTGCCAAGGCGGCCGCACCGTTTTCCTGCCGACTTCTTCGTGGCAGCTTTTTAATGGCTTGTGAGGGAGCGGATCAATAGAGATGCCTTTGAATCCCTTTCGCATTGCAGAGCTCTGCCTTGCCTTTTAAAAACACATTTAGATTAAAAAGTAAACTAGATTTAAGCAGCCGTGTAGCCTCTGTGGCTAGAGAAATATGAGAGAAGTTTCTTCTGCCTGCGTGGCTGATTTAAAATAGACTTAGAAAGTTGGGGATAGTTTACCTGATTTTAGATCCAAGTATTTTTTGAAGGAGCTTTCTCTTTTTATAGTGAGAATTTTCTTATGTGCTTTTGTAAGACAGTGCAAATCCTCACTGCTCATTTTCTGCATTTTCTTGCCAGTGAGATAGGCCCGTGTCAGTACTATTTCTCCTTTGCCTAATGCAAAGCACAACTGCTGGTTATTCTGGGAGCTGAACTCAGAATGTCTGCTGGGGAAGGTGTACCTCAAGATCTAAGCAGCGGCAGTGTATTGATTCCATTAGCAGAATTCACAGATTTACTGACAGATCCCTTTTAACACAGTTGCTTTCCCAGAATTAAAGTTCTCATCAGAGCATCCAGCACTGGTCTAGGCCAATAGATGGCATAAGGTACTCAGGCTAATATTCTAAGAGGACAGAGGAGGCAAGAATACTCTTTGTACATTAGCCAGGATTTTCAGAGGGTGTGTTTGAATCAAATTCTGTGTGTCTGACACAGACTACCTTGGGAAGGTCTCATTTTCAGCAGCATGCCCTGGGCCACACATTCTTGTTTTTCTTGGTCACAGCCACTGCATTTTCCCCAGTACTTTTCTGCTCTAAGCAGTTAAGGTTAAATCATTTGCAGTTTTGGCAGGATTTGATCAGTGCTGATATCCTAAGCTCACTAGGAAGCAGAGGTGGCTTTTTAACTTTTTGAGATGTGTTTAGTATCTGCTGCTGGGAGGAACCTGCCCATTGTAGCAGTGTTGAAACCAGTAATCACCTGTGATGAGAATGTTGTTCTGTTTTTGTTTCTCTCTCTCTTTTTTTTTTTTTTTTTTTTTTTTTTAATAATAGAGAGCTGTATCCATTCCTCTTTGCCTTCTCTAAATTTCACTGCTCAAAAAGGTAGTACTTAGAGCAGTGGCAGACAACTGGGTAATAAGGAAAAGCTTCCTAGTTTCTGTATCTAAACTTCTGCTGAGATAGTACTATGGGTAGACAAGGATGATTTTATGTTCTGAAATTGTGTAAACTATTTATATATAGGTAGGTAGTTAAATGATGATAAAAGAACTTTGACAGTAATCATCCCTAGCTTTTATATGGTGCTTGTTACCTACAGATTTCAAAACAGTTCTTTTTATAAAGAGGTGCAGTATCATTATTTCTTTTTTTTTTTCTTTCAGTTGCAGTAATTGCAAAGTGGGAAAGGTCCAGAAGTAACATCCAAATTTCCTAAGTCACAGTTCTTTATATGTCTGTTAGACCGTCTTTTTGCAGACTGAACAGATTTGTTTAGGCCAATCTTAAAATAAGAAAAATCTATATGTATCCATAGCAGAGGACATTTAAAGCTCTTTTTGAAGAGATGTATTTCCGTGAACACTGCCTCTAAATGTCTATGTCTTGTTATCAGTCTCAGCACTAAGGCAACCCACAGAAATGGTAGCAGCCTTTCAACTTCCTATTTGTGAGTGTGGTCTAAAGAAAATCAATGAACAGTGGTTTTCAGCTGAACTGATGCAAACTCTAGTGTGATCCCTAGCATTATTCCTGAGACAGGTGACATCAAATGTTTTCCTAAAATGTCCTTTTTAGAAACAGAGAGGTCCTGAAGGACAATAATTTCTTTGCTCACCCTCTCCAGGATTTAGCAAATTTCCCACGGCCAGAAGAATAAAACCACCTCAAACCTGAACAGAAGAAAAATCAGTATTAAACCACAAATATCACCGCAGCTGTGGAATTACAGCTATAGGCAAGGTAAAATCAACTACTAATAGTGCCATGACAATGGGCTAGTTTCAGCCTCAAATCAAAACATGTTCAGCAGTGACTAAACTGAGCTGAAGAGGCACTTTAAACTGATATGGGGAGCAGAGTCAGCCGGGCTTTCCCCGCTCAGCATTGGTGCATCTGCCAGAGCTGTGCTCTTTGTTCTGGCTGGGCCCCCAGCGAAGCCAGCTTTGGACACATCTCTGCTGGGCTGACTGCCAGAGACCGCTGCCACTGCTCCTGTGTCTGCCTGTTATTTGCATCCCTCCTCCCTGCCAGCTGAGCAAGCTGAACCCCACGTGCTCTCAGGTAACGTGAGTGCTGGTTAACAAGGAGGGTGTGTGAAAGGCAGATGTGCTGCAGTTTGATGTGAGCTGGGGTCAGAGTCAGAAACAGACTGAATCCTGTTGGGCAATGTCTTTCCTAACAGCCTGTCCTTCAGCTTGGTTACTTGAAGACAGGTTGTGGCCATACTTGGTTATTGTCTTTTCTCCCAGAACTGCTCTCTAGCTAAGCTCATTTGTTTGCAGCATGCCTCCTGTATAAAGGCTCTTGATTTAAAGAACTTGTTTACTTGCTACTGGGGCACGTATATTAGAAAGATCTGCCCAAAGGTAATGACTAGAAACAAGGCTCAAGTCTCTAAACTCTCATCATTCTCTGCCTTGCAAATTTTCAGTTATGGGATGTCTGCCAAGGACACATAATAAAAGAGAGCTCATGAATAAATAAAATATATTCCACTAACCTGTGGATATTTTCTTCTTATCTTGCCTTTGCCTTGTCTCTTTGCTCTTCTCTTGCTCTTGTTCTTCATCTATTTTTTTTCTCTTTAGCCTGTTTCTCCTTTTTAATATGTGAGATCATCTTATTTTCTTCCTGTGTTGTCTCTTTACTTTCTAAGGGGGAAAACACTCTCAGAAAAAGTCAGGATGCTGTCTGGTTGTCCTTCTCTGGTTCTGTGTAGAGGGCCAAATCCTCAACTCACAGAAACTGTCCTTGACCTGTTTCAGTCAATGGTTCTGCACCAGTTAATGTCAGGTGATCATCTGCTCCAAGATGTAACCCCAGTATGCTTCTCCATTCTTTACCATTTATTCTTTTTCTATATTGCATTTACTTCTGGCCCTTTTTATTTCTCCATATTGTACTGATGCTTCTTCCCTTTATACTCCACTTTCCATTTTATTTGAATATATTCTATTCTATCTTATCTGACCATCATTCATAATGTATCTGAAGTCCTAACAGTAGTTTGTTAAACTGCTGTCATCTGTGCCCTTTTTTTCTTAGAAGGACGTTCTGTATGTGACAGTTGCTTGTAATGTTTTTCTTTTATTTTTTTTTTCGTTCTGCTGTAGAAGGTATGACTTCTGAAATAGCTACCTCGTTTGCAGAGGAAGATGATGTTGACCATGCTGGTCTTTATTTTCTGAGGGAGCTCATTCCACATTCACGATCTCATTTTCAAGAGAGATTGTCTTCTGGAAAGACGAGCTTTATCACTTTTGTTAGAAGGTCCTGTTGTGGTCACTGTTCTTGTTCTGGAGCTTAGTTTACCTTAGATTCAGGTCATTTGCTGTGTTACAGGTAAAACCTGAGACCTTGATTTTTTGGGCATGTTAAGGAGCTAGGGTAAGTCTGGAATAAGCATGGTGGTTTCTATGGTTGAAGTGTTGGTAACGTTGATACAGAGGATTATGGAAGGCTTCACTCATTTTGGCCTCTCTAAATTGTTTCCCTCACTGATATCTGTCTGCTAGGTACTCCCAATGTCCTTGGTCTTAGCATGATTTTCTGTTCTCCATCCCTTTATCCACAAGGTCTCCAGCTCATGTTCTCACCTTTTACATAAAAGTGCCTTATCCACTTTGCCTTCCCATCCCTGACAGGTGAGTGGGGGCTGAGGTGAGAGTTCTTGATTTACTGGCTCACATAGCTGCTGAGGAATTGCTGGGAGGATGTAGAATGGGAGGCTATTGCGGCTCAGCCCTTCGGACTCCCTTCTGTTCAGAGTGGCCACATGCCCTGACTGCAGATATCAGCCTGGCTGCAGTTTGCTCTGTCTGTTACCATCTCTTCCAGGTAGGCTTATGTCCTGAAGGTTGAACTTGGACAGGGGGAGCTGCCTGATTTTGATCCAGCAGAATCGATCCAAGTGCAGTGGCAATCAGGCAGCATTGCACCATCCTTACCTCTGCCAGCAGCAGCAAGGAAGGCAGTTGTCTCCTCTTGCCCTGCAAGGGGTTATGCTGGCAAGGTGTGACTGCTCTGGAGTTGTATCTGTTCTTCTGGAGCCACATATGGTCTGAACAAGATTGTCTTGGATGAAAGGCTAATAAATAAAATTTACTTTTCTTTTTTGTTTTGTTTTTTTTCAATTTTTGATCTTGCCAGCCTGCCAGTAAAAACCAGCAAAGGCCACACGGACAAAACAGAGTGTGGTTGGGTTAAGGAGGACAGGTTATTTGTCATCTGAGACAGAGAGAATTTTGCTTCCCCTGTTTTTATTCCTTTTTTTTTTTTTTTTTTTTGGTACATTTTTGTCCTTTTTTCATCAATTTTAAACAAGCAATTTAGGTGCCAATTGGTACTGTAAAAGCTGGTTAATTCTTCCATGTGTTCAATCATTCTAGCCCAGTGCTACTCTAATGACAGTCTCAGAGCAAATCCTGTGCAGAGGATTGCTTGTCTTCTCTTTTGTTTCTCACTAAAAGCCAAGCAAAGACAGAGGCTTTATGGACTTGGGAATGTTGAAGTAGAACATGTTGACCTGATACATGTTGGAAACAGGTCACTTCTCAAGTCTCAGGTTCAGTTTCAAAAGCATGGAGTTCAAGGCATCTGTCTCACAGCACTTGTAAGTTAATAAAGTGCTGTGAGATTTACAAACAAAACCTGTTCTGTATGTGATAGTCTTGTAAAGCTTAGTATTAGGAATTTGCTGCCCCATATTGGAGGCATTTCAAATTTCTATATTTTTCTGTTCATTTTCTCTGAACCTACCAAATTGATTGCTTCTGTTCATGTAATTACAGGCGGGTTACCTGTGGGAGGCAGATAACCAACCCAGGAAGAGTCTGTGACAGCTTCGATTTGCATGGGGGAGTTAAGACAGAGCCTGGGTAGTTTGATAAAAATTGGAAGCACTTCTAATAGCTCTTCTCTGCTCCTTGCTTCTCTTCTACCTCGTCTCCTTGAGCTGACAAGAGCTGGTGCTGATTCTAGCAGTGCTAACTGCTGTGAAGGCTTCAGCTCAGAAACCTCCTTGCAAAGGAGGGGAAATCTCTCATTCTTGACTTCAGAGAGAGAATAATCAGCATCATAGTTTGTGAGATGCAATGATAAATCCACAGTATTACTTTAGTGTACAATTATTGTCAATCAGTATGTTTAAAAAGGAGGGGGTGGAGGACTGGATATGTCCCAAAGAAGACTTGATGTTATTATATATGTTTTTATTATATCTTTTATCTTCTTGTTTTTTCTTTCTTTTTTTTTTTTTTTTTAATTAAAATTGTTTAGTTATCTGAATCATTCTAACTGCTAATTTAACTGGATAATGATCTCAACGCTGCTTTGTAATTTTATGAACTCTATTTATTGCCATTTGAAAGAAATACAAATAGAACCATAAGTTAGGTTTTGATTTTGAAAATAACTAACTCATTACTGCAGGACAAATTTAAATCAGACCTCTGTGTTTTAGCCCCAGCTAGTGACAGTCAGTGAATGATGGTTTTAGCATGACATTTTAGTGGCAGACACCTATTCCTTGAATAAACCGCTGAAAAGGATGCTGCCTTGTATATTCTTCTTAAGCTAAGAAGATCTATGCGTCTTCCTGTCCAGTGCAATGTTTGCACTGAAAAGGACAGCCAGTACGGATCAATACTGCCCTTTTAATTCACCCATGAAACTGGTAAAAGCTTGAGCTGAAGAAGCAGGATGGCATGGGTCCTTGCTGATATTTTAACTCAGTGCCATTAGTCTGAAAATAGTACTGGTGTTTATGGTCTCATTTTTTTGTAAGCTGTTCTTTTCAGGGAGTTGTGATTTTGTTTTAGTGTTTGCTTTGTGTCAGGCTAGGCAGAGAGCAGTTTTTCCCACTTATTTTGATTAATTTGTTAGGATGACAGAAAAGTACAAAACTAAGGACAAGTTAGCTCTTTGGGTTTCATAGTATATTTTACACTCAAATAAGAGTTGTTGTGGGACACATTGAAACCCGTGAATCTTAAAAATGAGAAAAGCTTAATCTGCAAGCACTTGCTTCTAGGCAAGGTGCTTATTCCTGGCTCTGAAGTGCTTCATCCATCTCCTGGCCATGAAGCCAGCCTTTTCCGAGGTCTTCTCTAAGTGCTTGAGGCAGGGGATGTGTCTCAGACTTCTTAAGCTATCAGTTATCCTTGGTGCTGAGCAAAAACTCTGGTTCAAGGTAATACATAAGCACACGTTTACTCATTAGCCTGTAAGAAGTCCGGTGTGACTTGAAAGAGAGTCTTTTTGCTTGTATATATCCACCTCTATCTGAAAACTTTGAACTGTGTCTCAGCTGTCGCCTCTGACAGCTCCTAGCCCTAGGCCTGAGACTTGGATCTTAAGCAATCAGACATGTTTTTCTTAGTGATAAATCTTACTGATTTCAGCTGGTATCAAGTGTTTATGTATTCAGTCACAAAGTCTGAACTTTAAAGATCGTTGGGGCCCATGGGAAACTGCTGCACAAATGAAGTGAGAGGCAGAAGTCATAATTTTTCTTTCCAAGGTTTTACTGAGCTTATACCAAAGTACTTCATTCAAATGTAGACCAAAAGAAAGAAAAGTAATTTTGGGTGTCTTCTTCCTCCTAGTGAGTTGTGGGTTAGCACTGCTACTAAGGCCAAACAGATTTTTGCTTAAAGTAGTGTTTAGTGGTACTTTGCTTCAAGCAGCACCCTATAAAGGGAAACTACTAAATAAAACCAAATATACACTGTTCTTAAATTAGTTTCTTCCAATGCACTGCATATGCTTAATTAAATCTAATTCTTTCTCTGAAGATATATAATCAGAGTCTCAGGTCTTCCTGTGGACCTGTTGGTATGAACTTCTTGCATATTGTGATGCCTTCAAAATCTTTTGAGTTCGTTGTGTGAGTTTATGAATCTGTCTTGCTGAAGTGTAGCCCAGGCAAAAAGCTAAGAAATTCCCCATCCTTTTAACATCTTACACAAAACCTCTGTTGATTTTGTAAGATTAGGATTTACCCAGCCATTTGGGTTTTTTTTCTTCTCTGGACATTTGTATGGGTCATCTAAAACATTACAAAAATGTGTTTGTAAAAGTATAGGTAGGAGAAGGAGGGAGAGAAAGGTCTGTTTCTGTCTTTTAAACTTCCTCCTCATTTGGTTTGGCTTTATATTCTGTTCCAAACGTTCTGTTATTGGAAGGCAATAGTAAAAATTACACCTGAGTAACTTTATAGGGCCTAACATTGGGTTGAGTAAATGGCTATATTGTTATGGGCTGTGCAAACACATGTATTAATATTTCCAGAATCCATCCCATGCATACAACATCTACAGTACCTTATAAGTTGTGCCAATGTGCAGTATTATTTTACATATGTAAATCCAGGTGTTAGCAGCTACTCAACACTTCCTAAAAAACACAATGGATAATAATACTGACAGGTGCTGAGATGAATTGCACTTGACAGGACTAATGCTTATCTGGTGAAAAACTTACTTGCTGTCTGTTCCTTTTTGCGTACAATGACAGTGCTTCAGCCATTTCTATGAATATTCAATTGAAGACTGGTGCAGTGACGTAGTTTTATATCTTATTCTGCCATGTTCTTCCTTCACACATTTTACAGCAAATGTCCTTTCTTGATGCGTGCTTTGTGGGGACAACCAAGTTGAAGTAAGTGGGGAAAGTACCTTTGTTTTTTGAGGACTGAGATGGCTAATACTGCACTGATATGATGATGGGATGCTCTTAAAAGGAGTTTGAGCATCCTTGGAGAAACTCAGTCTTGGCTGCAGTAGTCTCATGCAACAGTACAGATTGGTTGACTGACTGAATGAAAGCTTTGAATGATCTGAATGATCTGAAATGAAAGATCTGAATGAAGCTCTGTAGAGAAGGACATGGACATCCTCGTAGGCAACACACTGAACAAGTCTGTCCAGTGTGCCCTCACAGTGAAGACCAACTGCATCCTAGGCTTTATAGGCAAGACTGTAGCTGGTAGGTGCACAAAAGAAGTTATTCCTCCTTGCTTGGTACTGTGAGATTGCACCTGGAGGACTGTGTCCAGATTTGGACTTTCCAATACAGACACTGGCACACTGAATGAGTTCTGCAGAAGGCCATTAAGATGGCTGGGGGTTAGATCACACAGCATGCAAGGAGAGGCTGATAAAAATTAGTTTGTTCAATGAGGAGAGGAGAGGAGAGGAGAGGAGAGGAGAGGAGAGGAGAGGAGAGGAGAGGAGAGGGGAGGAGAGGAGAGG
>WTSP01020838.1:114083-137761 GCA_025331215.1 Actenoides lindsayi | reverse complement strand
CAGTAAGAAAGCAAGTTGGGGTGATGGTCTAGTAAGGGGTTAGAGAAGAAAAAAAAAGAAAGAAAAAGCAGGAAGAAAAGAGAGGGGAGGGGGGGGGAGGGGGGGAGGGGAGAGGAGAGGAGAGGAGAGGAGAGGAGAGAGGAGAGGAGGTACAGGGGAAACATTGCTGTGGTCTACAGTTACTTGATGGGGAAATTTTCTCAGAGATGCACAGCAATGGGATGCCAGCCAGTGAACCCAAGTTGGAACAAAAAAGGGTCTGATTAGACTTTAACAAAAAATACTTTCACTGTAAGAGGGGTCCAACACTGGCCCAGGTTGTTCCAAGAGTTTGGGAAATCCTGGAGATATTCAAAACTGAATTTTCCCTGAACAGCCTTCTCTAACTGGACCATCTTTGAACATAGGTTGGACAAGATAACCTCCAAAGGACAAATTAATTTGTCATACTACCTGGAAAGTCAAGAGAAGGAGTGAGACAGAACAGTGGCCTGTACAGGAGTGATGATCATGTGTTCCAAGATCAAAGTGCTCCATGAAATTGAGGCTTCTAAAGGCCTAAGTATAAGTAAGGCTTACACAGTGGCTCTGACCAGCAAGTCCTCAGAGTTTGGTCTGCATCTAATGTTTCTGTAGCACCATGTTACAGTCTGTCTCTCACTCTGAGATGGCACCTGATGGACACAGTTAGCTGGCTTGACCTGTAGCATGCTGTACCAGCTGCTTCCAGTGTTGGCTGGAAGGCTTCATCCAGCTCGTTTTTTGCGTTCAGAGGTTTCTATGCTCAAGAAAGTATCTCTTGCAGATATTCTCTCCAGCTGCCTCTACATATTCTTCCTTAGCCTGTGACCTCATATCATGCATGCTCACACACAAGAAAAAGTTACCTGGATACTTGAAAGTGATTGTTGGATAGAAGCAGACTGCAGAACTTACAGAAGTGAGATCTGGAGCTCTGCTTCAGAGTTGTATTAGGTCAAGGGAATTTTTCTTTGAACAACACAAACTCCTTTATTGAAATTAGCATGCTTCAAACACAAATCTTGTTATGGTTTTTCAGTTGAAGGTTTCACCCAAAATATCCACAATAACAAGTGCTTGTGTTCTTGTTGCCTAAGAGACTCTGCAAGTAACTTGGAGAATTTTGCAGTGGTAGAGAAAAATCTTTGTTTATCTTTGAGATTAATAGACTTTTATAAAAACATAAAAAAATAAGTACCATGTAGCTTTAGCTACTCAGACTGCCAAGTAAAATTAGATATATAGCAAAGGAAGAAATGGAACTGTTTGGGAGAATTTGTAGATAGCCAGTTTCTGCTGTCCATCCTCAGTGACTCCATCCCATTCCAAATCTACTCTAAGTATACATCCATAGGCCTGAGCTGCAGCACAGGATGCTTAAGTAGAAGTTAGGAAAATAGTTTTGAGAGAACAAGGGCATTCAAGCACTGAACTAGATTCCACAACCTCTCTGGGCAGGCTTTACTGTGGGAGGTTAAATAAACATCTGTCAAAAATTGTTTAGGAATAACTGATCCTGCCTTGAGGTGAGGGAAGAATTGAATTATGCTAGAATCATAAAATGCTTTGGGTTGTAAAGGACATTTGAAGGTCATCTACTCTAAACACCCTGCAGTGAGCAGAGACATCTTTAACTAGAGCAGGTTGCTCAGAGCCCTGTCCAGCCTGACCTTGAATGTTTCCAGGGATGGGGCATCTACCACCTCTCTGGGCAACCTGTTCCAGTGTTTCATCACCCTCATTGTATTAAAAATTCTTTCTTATATCTAGTGTAAATCTACCCTCTTGTAGTTTAAAACCATTAGCCCTTGTCCTGTTGCTACAGGCCTTGCTAAAAGTATTGTCCCCATCTTTCTCCTAGGCCTGATATATTACTCTTCAAGGTCCTTTCCCAATTTAATTTCTGTAGTCAATAATAAATTACTAATGTAACCATTTTATTTATAAATTAAAAAAAAAATACAAAGTGACTGAGATACATTCATAACAATATTGTGAGGAGATATTTTTTTTAAGCAGCTTATCCAAAAGCCAGGACTTTACAGAATAAAACTATAATGGATTCAAAAGTTATGAGTAACCAGTTGAGTTTAGCACTGTCCCATCTGTGGCTGAATTGCCCTTTTAGCTATTTTGGTCTTGCGGATGAGTGCTAGTGAAGGTGTGATTGGTAACACAGACAGGACTGATTTCACATGTCTCCTATCAGTTTTTTCTGCTATGATGTGTTACACCTTAGTCTTGGGTTTTATGTTCATATATGCCTCTTCCCAGCATAAGGTGGAAAAATCCTACTTTATGGGATGTATCATCTTATTTACTTATGTAATTAACTTTTCAAAGCCAAGCTACCTATGAATGAAGTAGAGTTTCACCGAGGACCTCCTTAGACTCTAGACTAATCAATGATCAAAGGAGAATGCAGAATTGTTTTTATGAAATACGTAGATGTATCTTTATTCCATGTCATTTTTTCCTATATGAAGTGTCTGATGCTGTGATCATGTATCAGATGTTTTTGACCTCTATTGGTACCACTAATTGCCACAATAGTTATAATAACAGGATTTTATGTTCATTGTGCTTATTGGAGAAGTACTTGAATGTAAACGAGGGAGGACTCAGTGGAAACTGGGGTACAGAGTATTAATTTAAGGAAAGGATCTATAGGAACTGCCCTCATTGCCAGAGATCGTTTCACTACAGGTTAGAATGTTCACTTCAAACAGTACTTCTTGTTTTGAAACTGTATTCTTGATGGGTGTCATTAGATGACCTGTCAAACAAGAGTACTGGCAAAAATTTAACCTGGAAAGAGACAGTTACTTTTATCATCAAGCCACAGCAATGCTCACCTGGTCATAATAATACCTTTGGGATCTTCTCATCTTCTTAAATACTTCTGTGAACATCAGCAATTAGCAAAATACAGCTCAAGGAAATGCTTGATGGGGTTAGCTGTCTGTGGAAGCCAACAGGTGTCGTTATCTTCAGCATTATAACTATGCCTAATTGGTGGGGATTTATGAGTAGATTTTCAAGCAAACACATTTTAATATGTCATTTCCACTTAGTTAAGGTGGATAATGATCTTTTAATTTATATGAACAGAATGTAAATTACAGAGCCTTTGGGAATGTTGCAAGGCACAAACTTTATTAATTGTCATAATGTGTATTATCTCCAGGAGCTTTCAAGTTAGGGAGAGGATACCTTTTTCTTTTTAATTTTCTTTTAGTCCTTTTACAAGATGACATTCTGATAACTAGATGCTATTAGATCTCACTCCATGCTCTTTATGTGTATGATAAAGCAATTCAGATCACAGACTGCATTCACAAAGAAGATTCCCCAAAAGGCTGGCACTTTTTTTTCCTTTGCCTCTTTCTTATACCCACCCCGTGGCATATACTCTGTCCTTGCCAGCATCCTCATGGTGAAAATCAGCAGAATTTCACTTTGGGAGGATTCATTTTACCTAGTACTAGTCACAACCAAATTAGATACTTTATCACATGAGTCATATAGGCTGTTTACCTAGTCATTACAAAGTTGGACTCCACTTCTGGTGCTTCACCCCACCTGAAAATGTGTGCCTAAGCTAAGTGGCATAAAACATCACATGGAGGTACTTATTCCTCTAGCCTTTCTTGTTCTTTTAATCTGAGTTATTATAGCTCCATTTCTTCTTTTATGCAGTTTTTTGGAGGAGGTGGTTTTTTTTTAAAAAAAACAACCCTGTATTTTGCCTTGAAGACTGTTTTTACCACAGGTGCAGTTATTGAATTAATTTTATATTTTATTGTCAGCCATGTTCCTATCAGCTACTGTTTTTTCCAAATGTTGATATTTTCTTTCTATCTCCATGTTATTGCAGAGACGCACAAACATCTGTTGCAAGTTCAGTTTCTAAAACAGTCTGGTGACATCAGCAGAATTGTACTGGGGTGAACTTAGCCAAGTAGGATTACACTGAAGTAATGTCAGAACAAGATTTGGCCATGGATGTTTCAGCTGAAACTTTATTTACCTAAGGTCTTCTGGGAGGTTGTACTCAATCTATTTTAAGAGAAATGTAGTTGCATAATTCTATTATTTTCATGTCATTTTAATTCAATATTCTAGATAAAAGATGTCACTGCCAAGGGGATATAAAAAATAAATTACAACTGAGCAAATGATTTAGCTGATGAATTTATCCTCTTTGCCTCACAGAATGTCCGTAACCACAGAGCAGTTTCTTCACATGAACTTGCTATTTGTGCTAGATGATTTTTTTAAGTTAACCTCTGCCTCCACGAACTCTTTGTGGATGACTTTACAGTTAACTATCAAATATTGCAAAGGAAAGTTGGTGGTTACAGCTTATATCACAATGAAAGAGGTTGGACCAAGTAATATTGCCTTACATTCTTTCAGGCTTAATTATGTGTGCTAAAGCAGTTATTACTGCCCCGCTGACAGATAATAGCTTAAGTCATACTAATTGGATTTCAGTCCAAATCCTTAATTGTAATTGATCAAGTGAATTATAGAAGCATGTAGACATTTTACTACTCTTGGTGAGTCAGAAAGCAAAGATAATACTTTTACGTGATGCATTTGTCCTATGACATGTGGACAAATTCAAACACTGAAAAAATTATTGAAAATGTTGATCTTGAGATGAAATTTGTTAGGGTCATAGCCACAACTTTTAAAAAGTACTTAGGTGTCTAAAGCAACATGTGTGTAGCTAGCATGATTTGTAGAAACTCTTACCTGTCAGGAAATTAGCAGAAGTTAGAGCCCAGGTGGTTGTCTGGATCATTAGGAGGAAAAATATTGTGCCTAGGGATGATTGGCTGCCCAAATAAGACTTTAGAGTGACAGTGCCCAAAATTTAGTTTACTGAACTGGAAATCTACCAAGATCATTTGATTCTTTGGGAAAAAAAATAATAAAAATCCTTGATCTCTGTGAATAGTTTGTAAAATTAGAGATTTGTGTGCTCTTTCAAGTTCATGTCAGTATTGTATCTCTCGACTACAGTGTGAGTAGGACTAGGCTCTTTATATTTTTTCAGCTTCAAGGAAACCATCCTGAAATGTGAACTTTCTTAGTCTTAAGAGGTTTATGAAGTGTTACTGTGTAGAAAGGAGGTGAGGTTATAGACAATGTAGCCGTGAAGAAAACAAGTAGAAAACCTGTAGAGATGTGCTCTCTTTGAATTGTGTAAGTAACAAAGCACAGCATAGTCTATCCAACTGTATATCAGTTCAACTGGATAATCACAGACAGATCAACGCTAATAAAAGCTGTCCGACTTTGGAATTACCAATAGCTGAGGGACAATCATGCTCAAATATGCAACATGTGAAAAAATATCTGCAGAAGCTTGTGATGTCAGTGATGAAGTACAGAAACTTTGTGCAGAGACTATGTGAAAGGTAACTAAGAAAGAGAAATGTTGCTGACAAATACATTTGTGGTGTGGGGATCCACATTGCCACTAAAAAGTTTTCGGGGTTTGTTCCAGAAGAGGTTGGAAACCACAGCACTTTGGAGTATGTTATACATCTGTGGCATAGCTCTCTCAAAGGAACCGTATATACAAACTCGGTTTCTGTGACTCTTCTTTTGTGAGCTTTAGGGATTTCACAGTGTGCTAAAAGCTCAGGAATTTGCAATCCTCCTTCCAAGCCAGACAATGGGCCTGTGGCCTCACCAACAATGAATGACTCCAGAAGTGCTGCCTAGAGCCCATCTCCAAATTGGATTGGGAAGAGTTGGATCCTGTCATTTTGGTTTTTATTCTAATGTTTGTATCCTTTTCACACAGCTTTCCTTATGACTGGCTTTTATTTAGCCCTCAAGCTTAACATTTGGAACTTCTATTTGTTGGGTTTTTTTATTTGTCTTGGAAAATAATGTTGATTCTTCCAGTAAGCATCTTTCTTTTGTGTTTTGTTTCATTTTCTATTCTATATGAGTTCCTATCCAGTAGTTCATTGAAACAACTGAAGCAATTAAATCAACCAAGTAACTAACATCTGGTATGTGTTTGCTTACTCCCTTATGTTCTCTCCAGGGCAAGAAGTGTGTGCTTTGGAATGGTTAGCAGTTTATTATGTTATATATGAATACTTGTTGTTTACTGAAGATCAAAGAGGTTAATGCTGCACTTCAAGTTGAGAGTTGTGAAATTTGTGGTAACTTTATGCTCTTAGGATGTGCATAACACAGGTTTTGGCACTTCAGGAAAACATTGTTTCCATCTGAGCCGTTTTACCCTTGAATAAAAAGTTGCTTTAGTAAAAGTTTCCCTTGAATAGAGAGCATGTTGTGCTGAGACAGAAGTTGTCATCTGTGTTTTTTGCCCTGTGGCTGGAGTCACTTGTTTAAATGCCATAAATTGTTCTTATGGTGCCTGGCACAACAATGTTCTGGTTCATGGCTCAGGGATCAAGTCCCTGCAGGTCAAACCAGGCATTCTTCAGATCATGAAACTCCTCTTAACATAGTTATCGTGGAACTTTCCTCTACATTCTTGACTTAATCTAAACATCAGTTAATAGTAGTATTACAGGAGGTTCAGGATCATGGCGTTCCTAAGCAAGATCCATTTTCTCTCTGAATCTTGCACAAATGATGACTACAGTGCCTCCAAAACAAAGCAGTAAAATGTTGCTCACTGAATTTATTGCGCAGAGCAATTACATGGAGGCACTGTTATGAATATCATCTGCATAATCGATATGGTTTTATATTGCTGTCTCAACAATAAGTCAGAGTCTAGTATACTAAGGATTTGCTGAGCTCTAAGTTCTTGCTTTAGTTATTGCTGAGTAAAACTTGCTTTGTTTGTGTTGTGGTCAGAAGTGCCCCCAGATAATCTGAGATCTTGCCTGGTTTTTATAATACCAACTTACATTGCTAGTGCTCTCATCTTAATGAATTGCTGAAAGTCAGGTAGAGATTTTACTCACAAAAATTAATCAATAAAGAATCATTTTGGTTTTGAATATACTTTGACCTCCAGTCACTCCAGTCATAAGATTATTTTATTTTATTTTATTTTATTTTATTTTATTTTATTTTATTTTATTTTATTTTACTTGATTTTATTTATGGTGTTCTAAAACACAGCTTGACTTTAGATCATGAATGATGTTTTATCAGCTGAGTCCTGCTGCCCTTCATCTGTAAGGAGAGATCAGTGCTTTTATTTTATGCCTTAGTCATTCCTAAAAGCTGAGCCTTGGGAAATGCCTGGAGCAACTGCGTCTTTTTGTTCATTCTGTTAGCTAGTAAATAGCTGTCTTCAAACTACATCTTCAGGTGTAAAATCACTTCTATGTACACAGTTTATCATGACATAAAACCTGACTATTCTTGATTTTGCTTAGTTTAGAAAGCAGTATGTCTCATATAGTACTTTCTCCATCCCCCTGAGAACAAGAACTTCACCTTGATTATATGATAGGTTACGAACACAGTAAAATTAATATTTCAAACTAATTTCAATTTAAGATAAGTTGTTTGTGGCCAGAAAAAGAAATGCTTTTCCCCATTTTTCAAAATAGAATTTTCTTTCACTATATAAATAAAGCTTACCCTGGATAGAGATCTGTTTTTACAGAATTAATTACCAGAGAAAATGCGTAGTTTCAGCATCTTCTGGACCTGGTTGTTGATGTGTTATACATGTCAGTAGTTGTTACACATGGGGACATTACTGAGGTTTTTAGTACCTTTGCTTGGAATGAATTTCATGAAGAAGCAGAATACATGAGATTTGTAGCATCGGACCCTGTATGAAGGACTATCAAAAAATCATGCAAAGAAAACAGTAAGCAAGGACATCCTTAATTAGATCAGATTTCTCAGAGCCTTGTCAAGCCAGACCTTGAATGTCTCCAGGGAAGGGGCCTCTGCCACCTCCCTGGGCAACCTGTTCTGGTGTTCCATCACCCTCACTGTAAAGAACTTCTTCCTGACATCCAATCTGAATCTACCCTTCTCTAGTTTAAAACACTTGTCCATCATCCTGTCACTACATGCCCTTGTAAACAGTCCCTCTCCAGCTTTCTTGTAGGCCCCCTTCAGGTACTGAAAGGTTACTATAAAGTTGTCCTAGAGCCTTCTCTTCTTCAGGCTGAACAACCCCAATTCCCTCAGCCTGTCCTCGTAGGAGAGGTGTTCCAGCCCTTTGATCATGTTCATGGCCCTTTTCTGGACCTGCTCCATTAGGTCCATGTCCCTCCTGTGCTAAGGGCTCTAGAGCTGAATGCAATACTCCAGGTGGGGTCTCTCCAGAGCAGAGGAGCAGAATCACCTCTCTCAATCTGCTGGCCACACTTCTTTTGATGCAGCCCAAGATGCGATTGGCCTTTTGGGCTGCAAATGCACATTTTTGGCTTATATTCAGGTTCTTGTCCATCAGAACCCTCCAATTCCTTTTCCACAGGGCTGCTCTCTATCACCTCATCCCCCAGCCTGTATTGATAATGAGGATTGTTCTGACCCAGGTGCAGGACCCTGCACTTGGTCTTGTGGAACCTCATGAGGTTCACCTGGGCCCACTTCTCCAAGTTGTCCAGATCCCTCTGGATGACATCCTGTCCCCCTGTTGTATCGACCACACCACTCAGCTTGGCATCATCTACTAACTTGTTGATGGTACACTTGATCCTGCTGTCTATATCACTGATGAAAATATTAACAGTACTGGTCCCAATATGGACCCCTGAAGGACACCACTTGTCACCAATCTCCATCTGGACTTAGAGCCATTGACCAATACCCTCTGGATGTAACCATCCAGCCAATTCCTTATCCACTGAGCAGTCCACCCATCAAATCCATATCTCTCCAACTTGTTGAGGAGCATGTTGTGAGGTACCGTGTCAAAGGCCTTGCAGAAGTCCAGACAGATGTCATCCATAGCTCAAGTACTTGAGGCAGAATGATAGATGAATTGTGGGATGGGGTTACTTTTTTCTTTTGCTTCCTACTTGTTCTGGTGAGGTACAGTGAGGCTCACACTTGAGGCCCAGTATCCCACCCAGCCACTCTGGCATTTACTAAAGTCTACAGTGACTCCTGTTTGAGAAAAATGCCCATGTTTCCTTTATGTAAAGCAGTGCTGGTGCTGCTTTCTCATGCCAGTATACTGCAGGGACGTAACCATGGTGCACACACCACAAACAAGGAAATAGATTTTATAACCTTTATTAACTGAGTCAGGAATCCTTGAGGAGCAGCAAAAAATATTCAAACTCTACCGTGTTCCAATTCTGAATAATAATTTATGCTATTGCAGGAGGCACTGAAAAATGAACCAGTATAGAAATGATTGTCTGTTCTACTGAAACTTGAGTAGCTTCCCCAAGCCATTAAAGAGCACCAAAGCAATTTCTTTGCATGATATGAGTCTTATCTGCTAGGACTGGAGAATTCCAATACTTTCTTGTCATATTTAAAAATCATAGACTTCCATATTAAATTGAAAGAAATTAGCTTAGTATTCATCAATTAACATTTAAGTAATATCTCATGACAAGTGTAAGAACTGCCAGTTTTGGCTTGAAGACAACTGTTCCTCAGAAAGAAAGCAAGAGCTAAGTTCTCCTGAAAAAGTTAACATAGTTGCTAGTACCTATATCTGCCTTTTTGAATTCAGTTTCGTCTGAATGATTTGATTTACAATAAAATATGGAAACATTGAAATGTCCTTCTGTCTATCTGCAGGTATCCACAGTTACTTGCTGATGCAAAATTTCTGTGGAGGTTCAATCTCTGGAAGCTCCTGTTTCCAGAAATGGCATTGGAACACCAACTTCTCATCATTCTCACCATAGTGGTTGTGGTCATGCTGTGGCAGAGTAGGAACTTTTTCTGGAACTGACCAAGGTCGTAAGAGGGTTGGTGACCCTCCAGGTGAGTAGGAAGTCAGGTAGAAAAATACCTTGAGGTAGTGCAGATGCCCATATATGCACTAGACAAAACTCTGAAGTCAGGAATTAGAAAGCTTCAAATGCACATTTGATATGTTCTCAAGAGCACAGAATGCTCTTCTGTGGATGACTCTAGAAAGAAATTAATTGGTATGACAACAGAAGTAATTGCAGTCCACATTCAAGCAGATAATGTTGAAAGTAGTGGATTATAAATTGCAACATCATATAAATCAATACAACTCTACTGAAACCGTAATTGAGAGACACCTGCTCTTAAGCTTATCCTAAATGTTTTGATGGTTTGACAAGTTTTCTGTGTTTAAAGATTTTTTCATCATTGAAGTAGATTTATTTAATGACTATTAATTTCAATGTGACAGTAGAACAGAGACTGATTTACTGATGAATCAGGCATTCTTCCTCCACACTAGAAAAAATTAAGGAGGTCTAAACCAGAAACTATTGCTTTCAAATTTTCTGAATCTGTATTAAATCATCAAACTGATTTAAACCTGTGTCTGTGAAATGCTGAATAATGGTATTCATAATTTTGTTTCAGTTTTTGCTATAGGTTTTCCTGGTAACCAGGAATGGAAAAAAGAATGTGTCACAAGAGCAAAAGTGAATTAAATGCTTTAACAATATCTTATATTCTTTTCAGGTTCAATGTAATCTCATTGGGCACCAGCAGTGGAACTCGTCTGTTCAAAATGGTTTATGGTGAATTTTTCCGCAGACCCAGCAAAGATACAGAACTTATCAATTTGAATGTGGGTGGCTTTAAGCAATCGGTGGATCAAAGCACCTTGCTCCGGTTTCCCCATACCAGACTTGGGAAACTTCTCAAATGCCATTCAGAAGAGGCCATTCTAGAACTGTGTGACGATTATAGTGTTGCAGACAAGGAATATTACTTTGACAGGAATCCTTCCTTATTCCAGTATGTTCTGAATTTTTACTATACGGGCAAACTTCACGTCATGGAAGAACTTTGTGTCTTTTCCTTCTGCCAGGAAATAGAGTATTGGGGCATAAATGAGCTATTCATTGATTCCTGCTGCAGCAATCGATATCAAGAAAGGAAAGAAGAAGGTCCTGAGAAAGACTGGGATCAGAAGAGCAATGACAGAAGTATAGACTCCTCTAATGAAGAGTCATCCATATTTGATAAAGAGCTAGAAAAGTTTGACAATCTGTGTTTTGGTGAAATAAGAAAGAAGATCTGGGTCAGAATGGAAAATCCTGCATACTGCTTGTCTGCCAAGTTAATTGCCGTGTCATCCCTGAGTGTTGTCCTGGCATCAATTGTGGCCATGTGCATTCACAGCATGCCAGAGTTTCAAAGGCTGGACACCAATGATAGGGAGATTGAAGACCCTGTGCTGGAAGCTGTAGAGATTACATGCATCATCTGGTTCACTGCTGAGCTAGTGATCAGGCTCATCAGCGCTCCAAGTCAGAAGAAGTTCTGGAAGAAACCACTGAATATCATTGATTTTGTGTCTATTATCCCATTTTATGCCACACTGGCTGTAGACACAAAGGAAGAAGAAAGTGAAGATATTGAAAACATGGGGAAAGTGGTTCAAATCCTGCGGTTAATGAGGATATTTCGCATCCTGAAACTGGCTAGGCACTCTGTAGGACTGCGGTCTTTAGGTGCTACTTTGAGACATAGCTATCAGGAAGTTGGACTTCTGCTTTTGTTTTTGTCTGTAGGGATTTCTATTTTTTCAGTGCTTGTCTACTCAGTGGAGAAAGATGATGACTCATCAGAACTGCAGAGCATCCCTGTTTGCTGGTGGTGGGCAACTATCAGCATGACCACTGTTGGTTATGGGGACACTTACCCAGTCACACTTGCTGGAAAGCTGCTCGGCACCCTATGCATTATCTGTGGGATACTAGTGGTATCACTTCCAATCACCATTATTTTCAATAAGTTTTCTAAGTACTATCAAAAACAGAAAGAGATTGATCCAGACCAATGCAACAATGATCGCAAAGAGAAATGTAATGACCTACCTTATTTTAACATTAGGGATATTTATGCAAAAAAGATGCACTCCTTCATTTCTAGCCTTTCTTCAGTAGGAATTGTAGTCAGTGACCAAGATTCAACAGATGCCTCCAGCATCCAAGATCTGGAAAATGTTTATAACACAACATCTTTAGAGAACGTTACAGGAAAATGAGCGGAATCACATTCTCCTCCCTTTATTTCTCTTCTGATTCTTGGTAAATGTGGACTTAAAAACTTCAGTGAATTTATTAAGAGCAGTTAATTCTCAGGGTACTTAAGTCTCAGCCATATTTGGACATTCTTTGCTCTGAGGATGCCATAAAAGCTTCATTGGTTATATGAGGCTTTAAAATTTGCCTCATATGGTGGTTTAATTTTTACACGACTAATGTTATGCATTTTTGGGGAGAAAAAGTCAGGAAAAAGTTTTAAATGTGACATCAGTGTTTGGTTTTGTGGGCTGTCTTTTTTTCTTTTATTAGTTTCTTTTTTCCCTGCAGCAATCTGGTAGTTTATACAGAATAATGTGCTTTTATAATTTGCTATTCTTCAGGTAGAGATATATTACAAACATGTAAGAACTATCGCACAAGTCAGTGAAGTTTTTACCTGCAAATACATCAGGTAGAAGAAGGAATTATATACATGTAAAAATATTCTCACTAACATATTTATGTAATCTTGGAGTTGGGAACCCTGGGTGTTTCCCAGGTTGGGACAAAATATATTGGTACATATTGTTTTTACTCCATGGAAGCATAATATTTATTAATTTCTTTCCAAAAGCACAATACATTTTTAGTTTGTTAAAATAAATTAATCCCATTGTGCCTGTATTTTTCCCAGTGTCCAGTATGGCCAAGCTCTGTCAGGTCCTAAAGGGTCTAAGTCATGAGTCCCAGGATGCAGCATCTGGTGTAGGCAACACAGGAGCTTATTGTACTATTTAGCCACCTTTTCTACCATTGTGAACCTGAGCAATTCTGGTGCCTGGAGAGGATCCTGCTGTGATTAAGACCACTCTGTTGGCTTCCCAAGAGGCTTTGTTTTGTGGGCACTGAAGGAAACATCTGTGGTGGTCTTTAGAAATTATTTATTCCTGCTGTCAGCACTGCTCTTTTGCTGGAGGTTACTGCCTTGGTGGTATGAGCAAATGTGAGCAGAATCTTGGCTGTACTGGTTCTCAGTCCAGGGCTGTGATGCCAAGCAACAGAGATGTGTGCACAAGCTATTCTCTACCATATATTGCCCATAGGAGATCTAGGGTGGGCACTGCCTGTGGACACCCATGTATGAAACTATTTCAGCTGTTTTTCTAAAGCTTCCCTGTTGGTGATGGCAGCTTTCCTGGTTTGTGCTATGGGTTGGAGTGATGCTCATTGCCTGGCGGAGTGCTGCAGCTCTGTGTGTTCTTCTCCTCTCCAGGATTTTCTTATGCAGCCAGATAATCCTGCTGTGCTTCAAACTGGATCTTCTAGAGATATTTAAAAGGAAAGCCATCCCTTAACCTTAGCATAAAGGAGTGCTGGAGAAACTTGAGGACCTTAGTTTTTCTGAACACGCTTTCTTTCATTTGTCTAGTGACTAAATTAGATGCTGGGCAATGGAGAATCCAAGATACTGTGATGTTGCTGTTTTCCTTAAAGAGAGGTTTGATGTTTTGGTTGGTGGGTGGTTTTGTTTTGTTCTGTTTTGTTTTGTTTTTTATTGGGCCAAATGCCGAAGCACTTACTGAGTTTCTATTCAGGCAGATCAAACTCAGTAGAAGCTGACTTCAAGACTGAGTAAAATCAGAAGATGGCAGTTGATTTTAGCTTCTGCAGGGGGCTGATTTTTCAGGTATCTGACAGGTTTTCTATTGCAAAATGCATTAAGTAGCTGAGGTGCACTTGTATTTACTAAGACACAAAGCTCTAACCGCTTTTTGGGGTGGAGAAACAAAAAAGAATAGGATGGATCAGCCTATACCTCAGCAAGAGGTGTCCCTCAGGACTGCTGTGCATCAATATAATGATATGGGACTTAAAGAGAATATTTTGAGCTTTGGAGAAACTTGAAAATTTAACTTATTACTTGCTGAGTGTCATAATTGTATGTGATGCTTCAGTCAGTTAAGGTTAATTCTTCTCACAGTTAGTGCAGGAATACCAAAGGGGAAAGTTAGCCTAAATGTGTTTTGTTCTTACTGAACAATTAACATTACAAAAATGCAATGATATAAAATATTAAATATGAATGTGCATATGAATCTAAAAGGAACCAGCAGAATCACAGCATAAAACTTACTCTTTGTCCAAAGAAACTCTCTTGGTAGTCTCCATATAAAGATATATTACATTGCCACTGAAGTTCAGAAACAGTGAAAAATATTGTAATGCAACAAAAACTGCAAGAAATTTGTATTGAATAGTTGAAAAAAGACTGCTACTGAAAAACCTCATCTTATGTATCAAGCATTACCCAAGTATCACAGAGTATACAACCTTTTGTATTAAATTTTACTGACTGGTAGTTTGTCATAAAACTGATAAGCTTTTGATCAAACACATGAATCAGTCTTAAGGCTGTGACACTGTTTAATTTCCTCTGACTTTCTTAATGCATAGATACATCTTGCAGCAAAGTGAGTAATGTCTTTTGGAACATATCAGAAGGTAAAGTACATATCCATGTATCATGCTTGTATATCATGCAGTCATATCTTAAAAAATGGTTTTGTTGTTTTCTGTTCCCTTTGCTGGAGTAAATCCAGCACCTTGTTTTCACATAGGTGTAACTGTGAGCAGAATGTGAGCCATGTTTCAAGCCAAAAGGTTTTACTCTCAAGGCAGAACTGCAGTCCTGTAATATGCACTGCTACTAGAGTTTCGCAAGTCTTGAGTGCCAAAAGAAGGCAGATAAGAGCAAATACTGCATGTTCTTCCTGCTAGTAAGAGTTTTTAGTAGAAGAGTTTAGTAGTAAAAAATCAGCATCAGAGGGGGTTGTTTCTTATTTAATTTGTCTTCTTCCTGGGTCTATAGTTACATATTATTGATATGTAGTATCAGTATCAACAGAAGGTAGATTGTCTGTTGTTTTTGTATTCCTGAACAGCATGTTTTTCTCTTTAAAAATGCCTCCTAAATTCTCTCCACCTTGTCACTTTCAGACACCAAAGCCCAAAAAAGGTTACCATTCAGATATGCATCCAGTTTAGTACGGGAGGATTTGTTTGTCTTTATACAAAACAGTTTACTGGCATGTTATTAGTTTCTTGATGGCAAATGTTTCCCTTTTGATGTCCAGTATTTCCACAGTAGCATCCCTCTTTGCAGCTGTTTTCCCCAGTGTAGCATGGGAAGACACCACTGCACCATGTCACAGTTCCCTATTTAAGTAGCTTCCAAGTGGCAGGGGATATCACCTAACTGTCCACAGTGGATGCCTCGCTGGGAGTGGCCTCTGTCACTGCCACCATTTTTTGTGGTGTGTGTTAGAGGAGGGAAAAAGCCAACCTAGAGGAATGAGAAAAGAGAAATGGAAGAAGGTAGGAAGCTGTCAATCAAAAGGGGCGATGGAAAAGCCTGAACCAACCTTAGAAGAAAGGAAACGAGAAAGAAGTTGACAGAAATTCCTAACTTGTCTTCACTTTTTTTCTTTTTTTTTTTTTCTTTTTTTTTTCTTATTTTTCCCACTAGTGCTTTTCTTCCCTTCCACCCCTCCTGCTGCCACCCTGTCCTCCCTTCCCACGCAGCCTGTGGTGCAGAAGTCCTGTATTTGTCCCAGAACAAGAGTCTTTCTGAGTCCAGAAAGACATGTTTCATGCACTTGGATGGCAGCAGGCAGAACTTGGGGATGAAATTACTGAGCACTCCTGCTATGTATATGAGCAGTCATTAACACACTTATGGGCTGTGGATTTTTTGTTCACAATGTGGTGCAAATCAGTGAGTGTAAATGGGAAGTAAAGAAAATGGCACATCTGTGTCAGCCCTGTAAATGAAATATCACTTACAGGTTAGGTAGGAATTAGTGTCAGGCTCCATAATGTGGAATACTACCATTTAAAAGCAGGCTCCATGCTGATTCCCATGCAAACAGGTTGCTGTCAGGAAATGCTGAGAGCATCAGGCAGATTTAACTGGCAAAGGCTTCTGGTGTGACAAGGGCTCCTGACACGCTGCTCTGTATTAATACATTTGTTCATTTCCACATATTCCTAACATCTAGAGCAAATGACAGAAAACCACTAAACTGTGGAGTTTCTCTAAAATTTTTTTGATTAGCTGACAGTGTTTGTGAAGCTGCTAATACCTCTTCATCCACATTTCTCGAAGAAAATCAGAATAACCCTGTGCTAGATATGCAATTTGTGGCTGATAGCAGTAACTTGATTGCAGTTGGCAAATATTTCTGTCTGGCACTCTATAGCTGTAGTGCTGTCTCTTGTATTTCTGGAATGTTTATGCTCTGTCAATCAAGAGACAGCAGATTCCATTAAAACCATCTCAGCACTTTCCTGCTGCACAATAATTGCAGTGTCTCTTTGAAGCACAGATAAATGTCATGACTTGCTGAGACCTCTTTTTTAATTTCTTGTGTAGTTGTAGATAATTTTTAATGATGAGTCTGTGGTTCAAGCACAATCTAGAAGAAGAAAAACTGTGTGTCTCTAGATAAGTTACAAGACTTTGGTATTAACTTTCCCTCTGGGCATTGCCCTCCCCATCTCACTGGCACAACTAAAATGGTACAAGGAGTGGTAATTCACTTTAGTGAATTACAGTGTGATAACTGTTACAGGTAGTTAAGGAGTAAAAGGCAGAGCTCCTGAGGGGTGGATGTAGTTTATGTGTAATTGTATATGTGCCCTCTGAGCATAGCTCATTTAGCTGTATAATATAATCAGATTAAATATAAAATATGACACTTTCCTTGAGAAACCACCTACATCTCATATCTTTTTAATAAATATGTTGGAGGGGACAGTCTTTGCTTGGGGTTTTAGCAGGTCAAGGGCTGTGGGTCAAGGGCTGTCTGTTAGTATCTGTGGTGATCTGCAAGCTGAAGTTCAGTGTCCTGTAGTAATTAAAAAAACCACATAATAAAATACCAGAGGGAGCAAACTGGTGTTGGCAAAGAGGGAGGCACAATATGGTAGCAGTACTTTTGTGACACAAATTTGCATTATTTCTTGGCTTTCCGTAAGCCACATAAAATATTCTTACGGTGTCATGTATTGTAAAATCTGCCCCAATGCATTAATATAAAAATAATAGTGAAGCCAAGTCCTGGAATTACAGCTGTGGAGCTGCAAAAAAATCTGGGCTTGGAGACACTGCAGAAGTACTGTTTAGATGCAACTGCTGTTTTAATGTTACAGCTGCCTCAGTGGTGAGGGGGAGCAAGGGACTGTGCTGTAACAGTGGTACATGGGCTTCCGTTTTGTGCTTTGCACACTTAACAAGGGGCTTTTCTTAGTTGAGCATGTAGGCTGAGGAACCCCTACAGCCTTGAGAACTGTTCAGCAGACTCTTCCTGGGGCTATTAGATGCATGGCCAGCTATCCCTAGAAAGGGATGGAGTTGGGTGAAAAAATAAAGTAGTCTGTATGAAATTGTATTTGAGCAGGTGGAACAGTTTCACCGAGTCTGATGTTGCCACTCGCCTGTTCCTTTAAGACAAAGCCTGGATTCACATATTTAGCTGCAGCCATTTGAAGGCTACTCCGTGTTGTGTTCATCCAAGAGCTTTTACTGAATCACAGATAGAGATATGCATATAACTGAACCCATTCCATTAGCTGGAATAATATGTTGTCTCCCCACAGGCTTTTGAGTTGCAAGTACAGTATGTCCTTTTCTCTGAGCCAGTGAGTAGATGCAATGCTGTCTCTGCCTTTCATGTTGAATGGAGTTTGGATGTTTCTGAAGTGTTGCACATGCTATAAATCATCCTTGCAGCTTCTACCCCATTTCCTAGAAACCTGGAAGCTACCAGTGTGAAAGATTTCAAATGAGTTTCTCCACTCCAATATTTTTTTCACAGCATCAAATTCCATGCATTTCACAGAAAGGGATTTTCTCTGCTCCTGAATTGTGAACTTTAAGACTTTGGGTACTTTTTTATCAACTATTTGAAGACCACTTCAGTCCTGAGACAGGCAGATAAGTTTGGCATTTTATTCCAGGTAATGTAACCCCAAGTATATAAATAAGTATCCACTTCCATGGTTTTTGGGTAGTGAGGAAATCTTGCATATTTGGATGTATCTTTGGAAAAAAAAAATAAAGAATGTGGTGAATAAATAAATGATGGTACCAAAATGCAGGTTGAGGAATTCCTTATAAGGCAAAAGGATGCTGGTGCCTGACAGCATGGCTTCATAAGGCTCCTGGGTAGAAAGCAAAACACATTTTTTTCTTAATTCTACAAATATCTCAGGAGAGGATGGAGTAACAAATCTTAATGTTCTGTGGTGATGGAGAGTGTTGAATGAAATGAAGGGCACTTTCAAGTTAAGATGGTTAAAACTGAACATGACCTTTTTTGTAAATACTCCCCTCAGGATGAAAGTTTTTCATGTTGTTCCAGCTTTTCTGTTTTGTTTTTTTTTTTTGTTTTGTTTTGTTTTTTTTTTTTGTTTTGTTTTGTTTTGTTTTTCTAAAATCAAAAACATGATGTACCAAAACCACAGCAATATTTTTCCTTGCTGGATATTTTTAAGATTAAATTAGCTCCAGTTGTAGGTGTGGAAAAAGAAATGACTGGTGCATAGGATGTGGGATGTACTTTAATTTTTTTGTAATTTATTTTGTAATTCTGTTCTTTTGCCTTTGGCAGCACACACTTTTGCCTTAGCATTTTTTTGTATTGACTGAAAAAATAAATACTAGACAATATTTATCTGGAGAATTTATTTAGATAATTGAATCTGAAGGAGAAGATAGGGTACAGCCTTTCAGTCTGGAGTGATGTCAAATACACTGTTACAAGGTCTGAGAATGAATTTAAAACTCATCTGAAACATTCCGAAGCAACATAGGGATTCATGCATAGATATCATACATTAAACGTATCTCAAGCCAGAAAACCAATGTTCTATCAGTGTTCAGTGAGTGAAAGATTGATAGAAGTTCAGGTATGAACCTAGTTCTGTTCTAGCTGCAGCTTGTGGTGCAGAAATGTACCCAGCTTTTAGACTGCTTCTGTGAATGGCAGGCTAGTGCTTTGGGTATTTTTTATATCTATATCTATATATACAGACTGATTGGACAGCTGTCAAAGCATTATTGAGCAGGCTTTTAGAAGTCTGGCACCAGAGGAAGCCTCTGTTAATCTACTGTGCTGGCACTGGCTGAGGAGCTGCATTACAGGGGTGTGTGGAGCACATGGGGTGACCCCATTAGGCAGTGCAGTGTGACTGTGCAGGTGAGAACGTGGGTCTTTGGCAAGGGCACCTGCAGCAGAAATTTTGGGTTCTGTTGGATTGCTTTCACTGTATTGTCACCTGCTCAAAACCAATATGTTCCCCATTTAATTAATTAATTAATCCCAAGAAGATTTGGAGTATCTGGAAAAGGGTTTAGAAAACACAAGGATTCCTTGAAAACAAATACTGAGATGGGGGGGAAAAGGTGGCTTAAAGTCTTTTTTCCTGGACTTTTTTGCCTTATTATAGAAGTAATGACAGGGCAGGAGTGTGAGCAGCATAACAAAATTGTAGAAGAAAATGCAGTGTTTGGAGAGTTTTTTGTCCCCTGTAAGTCCATATGAAACTAAGTGTTGGAGGAATCTGGGGGTTGGGGTGGGGAATCTGATTGCTGGATGTGCCATGCAGCTCTTGCATACTCTGTGCTCAAGATGATGGGTGGAAAGAAGATGACGTCTCTGCACCAGTGGTTTTCTGCTGCATAGCTGCACTGCATGGACTGCAGCCTTCTGTGCCTTATCCACAATGTCCTTTTCAATCTGATGCCAATTTCCCCAAGCAGTAAAATGCTTTTTCAGTCCTGAAATAGAGGAGAGATGCAATGAGAGCAGCTGAAAGGAGGTAATGGAGCAGAAAAATGGGGCTGATGGAAAGAGCCGTGTCTGTAGAGAGGACATGCTACAAAGATAATTTGATGAGAAATCTTATCCCCCACATCTTGAAGATTTTCCTCTCCTCAACTCCTTCAGTTTGGTAAAGGGACAGTCTAGCTTACTTTGTGATCTTTCTTTTTCTTTTGATTATAGTATCCAAGAAGCCTTTGGCTCCCCTTTTAGGCATACAACATGTGTCAGGCTATATAATCCATGCACCATTCCCAGCGGGTCGGCAAAGTAAAAGAAAAGGTGAAGGGAATGAGGTCGGGAGGAAATGCACTGTATTGCTAACATCCAATTCTCCCATATGTAATTTCAGTATCCAGTTCCTTTAAAATGCAGGTGACTTCCCCACCACTAATCTTGTTTATTATACAAAAAGCCACTTGCAGTAAAGCTTACATGAGCTGATTATTTATTTTTGGATGGAGGAAGAAAAGAGAAGAAAAATGCGCTTTTTTTTGTGTGGTGAAACTAAGCAGGCAAAAAAATTTGCATAATAACTCTCATAGCCAAATAATTCCACAGTTATCAGAATTATCATAATTGAATAAAATCATAAAAAAGAAACAAACACTTGAACATAAAAAAAAAAAAAATAAGCACAGGAAAACAAAATTGCTCTTTCCTATCTCTGGCTCCTTTCATGGAGATTGAGATACCTTACTCATGGCAACTCAGATGATGAACTACTTGTTAATTAAGTGGTCAAAAAAAGTAGCTGAAAAAGGCTCAAGTGCCAGGGAAGCAGATAGCTAAGCGTTTTGTTGTGGTCATTTGGGAGCAATGGTACTGAAGGGATCAGCAGCCAGTTCTGCTCCCATCAGGAAGAGAAAACTGTGGGTGTTACAGTGGAAGCAGGCAGGGAACGTTAGGGATGGATCTGGGCTAGCTTAGGCTGTTCACTGTCATGATGGAGAGCAGTGGCTTTGGGCTGAAAAGCATTTGGATTTTCCCTTATGGCTCTAATTGAAGTTTCATGTAGTCCTGTGCCAGCCATTCTGTCATCCAGCACTTCTGGTTTCCATCACATCTTTTGCCTCTCTTTCTGACATTTGAGCCATGTAGGACGGCAGTTGTCTCTCAGTCCATACACTCTTTCCCTAGAGGGAGTGTGGTGTTTGAAAATCAGGTGGTGGTCTTGAAGAAGACCTCATGTTACTAGGAAATTGGCGACAAAAATGTGGAGCAGTGGGAAAAGTTGAGGTCTTGTTGGAAAAGCTGATTTTAGTTTTGGCCAAGTTGTTTAAAATGGGCTGTCTTTAATGAAGTGTCTAAGAGAAAAAAAAACCCAAACACATAGTAGTGTGTGTGTGTGTGTGTGTGTGTGTAATAATTGTCTCCTGTGCTGTCCTGTCATAGTTATATAACAAATAGTGTAATTTATTACAGCAAAGAATAGATTTTTTAATTTGGTTGCTGAAACAAATTGTTGGGTTTTTTTTAAAAATCCATTATTTTAGACTCCTGGAGGTTTTTTTTCTTTGACTTAGTGTGTCATTTTATTTTGGGGGGTTAATTCTCTTGCATCTAATTAAATTTAGGCTGGTTGGATTAAAAAAAAAAAGTTTCACAATGAAAAAGTATTTTTTTAGAATATGTTGAAATACAAGATTTCAGCATCTTTGGAAACAAGATGCTCTTAGAAAATTTCACAATGAAAAATGCACTGTTCCAAAATCCCTCCTGCCTTTTTTTTTTTTTTTTTTTTTTTTTCCTTTTGTTTGGTTTGTTAGTTTTGTGGAAAATTCCCAACTGTGGTCTGGATTCAGAAATAAAGTCGGTCTTCCTGTCACAGCCTTTTTCAATGAATTTTCTATTCACACAAAAAAATTGTTTTCATCCACTTTTAGCTGTATTCTTGGGAAAATGCTTATTTTCCTTGGACAGTTCAGATGGGGAAAAAGAAATAGAAATCTGTGTCACCTCCATGGTTGCTGTTGCTGATTCATTGCCTTCCCTTGATGTACGTGGCACTCAGGTGGTGATTGGCAAGGAGAAATTAATCATTTAGTTTGCTCAAGACAGAAAATAAAAAGCAGTTACAAGAAAATCACATCCTGTTAAAGGAAGTGAGCCCATTTTAACCAGTTTATGAATGAGAGCTTCATTATGAAGGATAAAGAAGAAAACACATGAAAAGCCTGTTGGACCCCATCTATTTATGTGTTTCCTTTGATGGGAATCTAACTGTGGAGGCTCATCAGTAAGAAAATTGTTATTTCCTTTAAGTTGTAGTTAAAAATGGATATTTACGTTCTTCTACAATAACTGGTGAATATGTTTTGAACAGAGCTCTTTCCAGTAAGTAAACTAGCATCAACCAGTAACTGCTTAGTGGCTGGTAAGCAGAAGTAGTGTACTAAAATGGATAAGGTAGGCTCAAGAGAGAGATTGTTATAATTATTTAATATTTATGCTGTTTATTCTAGAGAAGAGAAGGCTTGGGCAGTTAGAGCAATCTTAATGTATGTGAAAGGCTTTTCCAAGAAGCAAAGCGTAGGTTTTTTCCAGTACTGCTCAGGGAGTAAAGGTGCTGATCTCAAGACAGAGAGAGTGAAGATGAAGGATTGATGGTAGAAGTGTCTCAAGAATTCCTCCTGCTCTCCTGCAGCCCCTTGCCCAGCCCCAGCTCCAGCTGCTCCTTTTCTCAGTCATGCTGGTATAAATCTGTGTACAGATAGAGCAGATTACTCCAGTCACCCAGATTTAAAAAAAAAAAAAAAAAGATTCTCTGCTGATTGGATGGAGGGAGCTGTGAACCTGAAAGGTTGAAAAGGCCCTGGATTACTGTTCTCTTGATAGAGACCAAACTTTTTTCAGTGACTCCATAGTTGTGACAGCAGTCCAAAATTTTGTATAACTTGTCAGGACTTCTCTGGGCTACATGTTTGTGTCACAGAGATGTCTGTGGCCTGAGAACTTGGGGTGTCGTGAGAAGAAAGCAGCTAGGTGATGGGACCTTGTACATTTGAATTGCTGTTGTGACTCTGTCTTGGACTTAAGGGGAGAACTTTTGTGGTGGTGGCCCATATTTTCCCATGGTTTCAGAGGTGGAAAAGGAGAAATCTTCAAGAAGGCAACTGGGAATACATGTCAATAGAGAGGGAAATAACTTTTCAGTAATAGGGTTCATGGTAGCATGGTGGAGATCCAGTGACAGTCTGTCATGGGCAAATTCCAAGGCTACTATCAGTCTTTGACTAGTTTTTCTTGGTATAGATCATTTTGGTGTGTGAGCACTATACAGATGTGATTTATATTCTCAGCAGCACCCTTGTAAGGAAGTGCTAATAATCCCATTTCATGTCTGATTTTAAAAGTCAGAGTGCAAACCAGCAATGTTTAATCATTTTCTTTGTGATCTGTTTGATTTGTTATGCACATATATATACTGAAAACAGGATTTTTGAGTGTTAAATATATGTGTTCTCAGGTAGCTATTAATATTCTAATTGTGTAAACAGTGGTTAGCTGAACTACTGAAATTAAATCCTGAACCTTGACTACACAAAGCATTTCATGTCAGAAGCAACATATTTTTATGGCTCTGAATTAATAATTCCCCCCCCCCACTCCCCCCCCCCCCCGTCGCACCCCACCACCCGCTACCACGCACCACTCG
>WTSP01020838.1:76614-99591 GCA_025331215.1 Actenoides lindsayi | reverse complement strand
CATTATTATATTATATTATACTATATTATATTATATTTGTAAATAATGTAATCCTTTCTATCAAGGCTTTATATAGCTTAGGAGATGAAGAGATGTGACAACCTTGGACAATCAACCTCATCTAACTCAGCCATCTGTGCAGTCTTTGTGCACCAGACACATTGCCCTTAAGCCAAAGCTGCTGTTTTTTAAAGTGATTTGATTAACATCACTACTCCAAAAAAACATTTTTTCTAATCTACATAGAGTCTTGGGTCATATCAGCTGTTGGCACCCAGTAGTATTCAAGGGGTTTATGTAAGCATCCAAAACAATTTTTATGACTCCATTCTTAGAAGACAGGGAAAGCAGATGAGATCCTCTTTTCTCACTGAAAACCCTGCAGAAACCCAATATCCAGTCCCAGGAGGGGATCCTTATCCTTGAGAGGATTACTGACAAACTCTTATCAAATATTTCTGGTTTGTGGCCTTAGATAGGAGCTAGAATATAAGGACCTGATATTTTATGAGGAGAGTCAAGTCAGATTTTCTTCCTTTTTCCTAAGAGGTTACCTGGGAGGAGCTGTGGTAACAGCTAAGAACAGAAGATAAGCAAGTGACTTGACAGTATTTTCAGGAATATCAGGAAGGTAGAGAGTGGTTTTCCTTCCATCTCCCAAATGCTGCTGGCATTTCTAAATGGCAGCCATAGACAACTACAGAGAAGGATAAATGGGAATGAAACATGCTGGTAGTCTCACCTAGATGGTTTCTGTAAAGTAATCCTTAAATCCAGACTGAACAGATTCTATCAGACTGCATATTTCTCCTGCTGTAGTGATTTGATGCACTAGGCACTTTACCAGGAAGTTACATGGTACATGTTACTATCATGTTACTCACGAGCTGAAGAATAATAGACAGTAAGCAAGTAAGCAGCACTATTGATGTATACAACTCCAGACTTTAGTACAGTTAAGTAAGGTTAAGAAGAAAATATCTATTCCTGTTGTATCACAAAAGCTGTTTCAGTACAACACAATACACTGTGCAGTTCATGTGTTCATCCTATACTGCTTGCATGCCAGCTACACCTGCACCAGTATTCTGAAAACATTGCCTAAGGTTTGACATAAATGGATCTGATATGTAATAATCATGTCAGTAAACTTAGTGCATCTTATTTAATTAGAAGGAGGACTTTAGCCATAGAATGTACTGCTATGCATCTGTAGCCTCCTCCCATTAGCACTTCTTGGGAAATTGCTTTTCTGTTTCACAGTTCCCTTTGTAACACATCTTACCTGTGTTAGCACCACCCTTCTGTCGACCTTGGTGTTCATGCACACTAGGTTAAGACAACTTAAAAGTGTCTGAAATTGACTTTCATAAAGATGCTACAATGAAGGCATAGAAGTATCTTACATTGTTAAATATCAATCTTTAATGAAAATGTTCTTTACATCTTTACAATCAGGGATTCAGTCATGACTGTCAGGAGCTATTTCTGGCTTTCTTATGTATCATGGTTCAAAATACAATTCAAGCACCTGCAAAAAGCATGCAACAAGTCTGTAGCGTTCAGTGTGCTGTTGGAGTTGGAGGTGCTGGAGGTAGTAGGTGACCTGTAGCATCACTGAAAAAAGGCGCTTCTTTTGACTTCCCTCAAAGTATGAGAGGGAACAATAATATTCTCCTACCTCACTGTGGTCTCAGGAGATAAAATTAATTAATTACTGCAAAAGATGCTGAGTTCGTCTTACTAAGAGTTCAGTATACATGAAATATAATTTACTAGCTTTTATAAAGTGCTTTGAAATTCTAGAGTGATTCAGTGGTGGTATTTAAAATAACGTGTTTGCTGCCTTCTGAAAAATAATGTGTCCTATTATGCAATTATTCTCAGATCTTTATGCACATGCTTACTATAAAACACATGGGCAGTTCCTTTCAAGGTGTTTGGAATATTTGTATTTGTGGAAAATAGAATTCCCCTTTGATATTTTACAAATATGGTCACTTTTACGTGTTTTCAATTATCCTGAACGTCATGTCCCATATCGTCACTCACACATAACTTTTTAAGTGAATGCTTTGGCATGGGAAACCTAGGCTATTCCAAGACATGATCATTATTGGTATTTGTTTGTACTATACAAGATCCTGGGTATCTTTTATTGGAGACAAAAACCTCTTTGCAGTAAGCAACTATAAAGCCAGAACAAATTACATTCTGTGCTCTTGAGTGCTTTATAGGCAAGTTGTAAAAACAGCAGTTCATCCCGAGAATTTATTTAACTAGTGAAAAGTAGGCAATAGGTAGAAAATCTGAAGTTGAATAGTTAAGAAGCCTGAGAGACTGTAAAGGAGTCAGGTCTGATACATGCCTTCAGTTATAAAGGGGTATTTGCCTTTGATCCCAGTGCTGTAAGCACATTATCTTCGAATCCAGGAAGGAGTAAGCTTAGCACAGTCACACAATGTGTTCAAGAGGAACCCAAAATCATGAACCCCTTCAGAAAAATACTGATTTTCTCATGCTAGAGCAAGTGTCTCCAGAAGGACATACAGGGTGAGACATTTACTGTGGCTGTGTTGCACTGTATGTGTGAGACTGCGTCTGCAGCTACATTTATCTCTGTATGAGTACATCTGCATTTGCTCATAGTGCTGCACAGAGCCAGAAGTATCAGGGTTTGGTTTGGTGTGAGCTGTTACTGCCCTAGAACAGTAAAGCCACTTTGCATCTTTACTGGAGATAGTGTCTGTAGAGGTAGCTGGTCTCAGCCATGCACCGTATCTCATAGGTGCTGCAAAGCAGATATCTGTATGACTGTCCCTGACTGCCTTGCCACCTTCAGTTCAATTCCAGCAGCATGGAGAGCTGGGTGATAGAGGGCCTTGAAGGTGCACTGCAAAAGGGGTCTATGTGGAATGGGACTGCAACTTTTGTTACCCTGGGAGAGAAACCATTTCAAGGCGCATACTGAAAGACACAAAATGATGTCATATAACTGCTACCTTAGGGGACTATTGGCCATCTTTCAGGACAGGAAGAGAGAATACAAGGCTGTCTGCATGCATCCTTTTACATACCACTTTGTTTGACTGTTTCCACTTTCATAGCCTGAAGTAATATAATGAGAGCCGAATAGCTTTGATTATAAAAGTAGTTGTGGAATTAGTTTAGAAGGAAAATACTGTATTTTGTCTGATGCTAGATGCCGACAGCTATAACCCAGCCCTTCAAAATATTTTGAAATTATATATCAACACTACCAACTGACTTCTGATAATCATTTTTGAAGTGGGATTCAAGTTTTGTCATTGTGCCCCTCTTCTTTAAATCATATTTTAGTTTTAAAATGAGCATTAGAACCATCTGGCTCATAAACAGAAGGCAAATAACATTTCTTTATGATTGATTGTGCAACATAACCTCAGGTAAGTGTAGCATGACCAGTTAATTGAAAATTGCTTTCCATTTAGAACTCACTCTGTGCTAGCCAGTGATAAATAATTATTTTGTCTGGCTCATTTCACATTATACACTTTAAACACTCAAACCCCTCACTGACTTTAAAAAACAGAGCTATTATTCTCTACTCTACAATTTTTCGATGCCTTTTTTTTCAATGTTTCACTCTCCAGTTTTATTAACACTTTTTTACTTTTGAATTGCATTTATTCAGACAGATGGGGGAAACAGTCTATTTTATCTATGCTTCTTTATTTCCTTAAAGATTGTTCCTTATTTGAAATATAATAAAAGAACTGGGTGAACTCTTTGACTTGAGTATTGTGAAGTCGGTGCCATAACCTGCAAAGGTACATTTTGATTTCAGAACTTAAAAAATCATGTTAGTGCCTGGCAATGGAGAAAGATGAACTATGCAAAACAATTGAACTGAGAAATGAATGTTGCAAAATTTGCATATTTTGTATTATCAACTATCATATTTTGTACTATCAACTTCAAACACTTTATTGTGACCTGGAACAATTTTCAAGTCAACTGAGACCAAATTACAGTCATATAAACTGTCCTGTTATCATATGAAATGAGAAGATGGAATTCTTTAGATTGCATTTCATCTCAGGACTTCAGATTAAGTTGCACCAGTGACAAGACACAGGGTGACATTTTAATCTCAAATTTATCCAATCTTCTTTCTGGAAATGCTGTTGCTATTAATTTAGTTATTGATGAGTCTAGGTATAGATGACATAAATATTTATGTGACTGTAAGAGTTTTATATCTCATTTCTTCTTCATTCTTGTTTGTTGTATTGATGTGTTCTGTCTTCCGTTTTCAAGTAGCAGCATAAACACTTTAGAGGCTCAACATGTCTATCTTCAACATATATTCATTCTGTAAGTAGCTTTATGGCATTACAGCAATTATTTACAATAACAGGTATTCAAATATTGAGATACTGGTTTTGTTTTCCATTAAGCTTTTTGCTGACAACTGGCAGATTAACATGCAAAACAGGAAGCGCAGCTTGAGTGCTTGATTTAAACTAAGCCGAATTTATGTCACAAGATTAGTGAAAGGAAATAAAATCTAAAATTCTGATTCATTAATCTGTCTCAGACAATTTACTGCAATATATAGAAAAAGAGAGACACAAAATCGTGATATAGTTAGTGATTTGCATTTGATGGGAAGAGATAATATCTGTAGAGCTCAGTATAGTGATATTCATGTTATCCATTACGTCCCCTTCTCACTCAATGTAATCAAAGCCCTATGTAAAGTGGCTCATTACTGTGAATGTTATGACATTAAAGGTCGAGAAGAAAGAGCGTTAAGCTCCCTTTCTCAGAAAAGATATCTTTCTGTTTTGAGCAAAATGCTTAGCTTTATTTTTTTAATGAGGTGCATCATCAAGTTTGTCTCCCATACAGACATGTGAGCTTCAGACATTCAAGGGGAATAGACAAAAATAAAAGATCAAAGTAATAAATATTTTAAATTATGGAAGATAGGAAAATACTTAAGCAAGCAAATCTTAGATTTTTGTTCTACTTCTGCATGAAACATTAAAAGTCTACACTAGGTGTCAGATTCTCCATACTGTTGCACCTGCCTTAAACTAAAGAAAACTTCTATAAATGGACTCGACTGTCAGAGTCAGGAGCCATCCATACTGCCAGAAATATTTCTCTGCATGATAACAATAATCATTTAATTACAGAAAGAGATCCAGTGTAGTCTTTTTCTGACCTTTTTTTTTTTTTTTCATACTAGCAGGTCAGAGTGGTTGGATTTGGTGTTTTATTTCAGTATTTAGAATCAAAATTATACATTGCAGAACAAAAAACTTTCGCATTTACAAGTTTTAACCTAAACTCTACAAAGCAAAAGTCCTGGAACATTTTCCGTTAAGGTAAGAATCATCATCTTGAAGATAGATTATCTTGACCGCTGCAAATGGAATAAAAAACAACACAGTGCACATTGGTATATACAAGGCATAAAAACATTTGAAATAATTAAAAATATCCAAGAGAACTTCATTTCTTCTTAATTCTACTAATCGGTAGTACCAGTACCAGGAGTAGCGTCCCAATAATATTGCACATATCCTGTTAACCTTACCGTTGCTACACAGGAAAGTATACTCTCCTGACAGGTCTGAACACAGTCCATCCTGCTTTTTTCTGCAAAGTGTTTGTTACCCAAGAAAACTAGCTGTTCTTGAAGGTTGGATTTTGGCTTTTGTTTTTGTTTTGTTTTTCATTTTTCAGTGGCATATCCTGCCCAGAAAAGGATGAGAAAGAATTCTGAAAGTCAGCGTTTATGACGTAAATCTCTTCTCATATTTCTGACTGCATAAAAGGACCATGTTCTAGATTAAACAGATTTAAAGAGAAAGAAACACAAACATTCATATTTCAATCATGCATGGATACCCTCCTGCTTAACCTGGGTTGCCCTGTAGTGCATATAAATTTAGAGACCACAGCTAGATACAGATAGAAGGTAAGCAATTATACAATTATTTACTTGTGCAAGAAGACTTCAGGATAACAGTTTCTTAACTACTGTAAAGTATTCTGTCAAAGAAAAGCTTTGAGAAGAGTTTTGCAATTGTACAAAGGTATTTCTATGCAAGAAAAGGAACAGAGAAATCTGAAGGATACTGATCTGAGAACTTAACTGGCAGTGCTGTCTAAGGAGAGAGGAATATTCTTGACAATGAAATTGGGATTGTAATTAGCACAGAGAGACTGGATTACAATCTATTAACCCCCTTCCCTTCCCAAGGGTAAGAGAAAGGGAATAAGGGAGAGAGACTTATGGATTGGAAAAGAACACAAAACCAGCTTTAATGAAAATAAAAATATTAAGATTAAATACATATAAACATATACAAAAGCAACATCGAATCTAGCCCCCCTGATGGTAATTACATTACCATCACCACTGATGCTCTGGAGTGGTGCTGGGGAAGTCCCAGACTGGGCTCAGCAGCAGATGGGAACCAGATTCAGGAGCAGGATTCTGGAACTTCTGAGGGAGCTGGATGATGTTGCTCTACCACTCTCCTTCATTTTTGAAAGATCACGGAGAACAGGTTAGGTGCCAGAGGACTGGAGGAAAGCCAATGTCACTCCAGTCTTCAAAAAGGGCAAGAGTGAAGACTCTGGTAATTACAGACCAGTCAGCCTCACCTCCATCCCTGGAAAGGTAACGGAGCATCTCATTCTGGAGATCATATCTCAACACATGGAAGAAAAGAAGGATATCAAGAGTAACCAGCATGGTTTTCCTAAAGGAAGGTCATGTCTGACTAATCTGATAGCCTTCTGTGATGGTGTGACTGAATGGGTAGATGCAGGCAGAGGTGTGGATGTTGTCTGCCTTAACTTCAGCAAGGCTGTTGATACTGTCTCTCATAACATCCTCGTGGGTAAGCTCAGGAAGCGTGTTAGAAGAGCAGACAGTGAAATGGGCTGAGAACTGGCTGAACAATAGAGCTCAAAGGGTTGTGATCAGTGGTGCAGTGTCCAGCTGGTGAACTGTAAGTAGTGGTGTTCTCCAGGGGTCATTTCAGTTCTGGGTCCAGTCTTATTCTACATCTTCATCAATAACCTGGATGTAAGGACTGAGTGTACCCAAAGCAAGTTTCCTGATGATACTAAACTGGGAGGAGTGGCTGACACACTGGAAGGCTGTGCTGCCATCCAGTGAGATTTGGACAGACTGGAGAGATGGGCAAAGACAAACCTAATGAAGTTCAACAAGGATAAATGTAAAGTCCTACACCTGGGGAAGAACAACACCATGTACCGGTACAGGTTAGGGGTAGAACCACTGGAAAGCAGCTCCATGGAGAGGGACCTTGGCATCCTGGTGGACAATAAATTATCCATGGGACAGCAATGTGCCCTTGTGGCCAGGAGGGCCAATGGTATCCTGGGGTGCATTAATAAGAGTATGTCCATCAGGTCAAGGGATATTCTTCTCCCCCCCTACTCTGCACTAGTGAGACAACATCTGGAGTATTGTGTCCAGTTCTGGTCTCCCCAGTTCCAGAGGGACAGGAAAATACTAGAGAGAATCCAACAGAGAGCTAAGAGGATGATGGTGAAGGGACTGGAACATCTCTCTCATGAGGAAAGGTTGAGAACATAGACTGTAATCACACTTACAGAATTTACAAATGCTACCATCACGCAAGAAAACAACAATGAAATATCAGGGTTTTAAAACAGAATCACTTCAATATTGACATGAGAACCTGAAACAGAGCAGACCTACATCCAAGTTTGAAAATTAACTGCAAGAACTCTGAAAAGGACTGGCATATTTAAAGGACAAATTGCAATTCCCACTGAAATAAATAAGTCAAAACCTATAAATACTGTCAAAATAGGAGGAAGAATTTCAGAATACTTTAAAAACTACTTCTGGGCAATGAGTCTGTAAAATATACTTTAACCTCCTTTACATATTAGTGACAGAAAACCAATGCAATATATTCAAAATTTGCTACTGCTCTATTGAAACTGCCAATAAAGTAAATGAAAGAAGCTCTATTTTCTGCCTAATTTCAAGGCATTAAAGTGAATGTGATTCTTCACGGTACTTTCAGCAGAGACTTCGGTCCTTGTAGGCAAGAATCATAAATCATTTTCTGCACCAGAGTTCTGGAACATGTTGCAGGTCTAAACATTTTGGTCACATACACTAAAGCCCAACAACAACAAAAAAAAGAGTCTTTGACTCAATTTAATTAAAAAAAAAAATATTCTGCTGTGAACTGGAGGACATAATCTCAGGTCAAAACCCAGTGAAGACAGGTATTTATTCAACAATCAGTAAATACATTTTATTTGCATTTGTGGAGACCATTAAAGGACTGTCATTCTAACAGTGCTCTCATTATTCAGATGGCTTTCATTATGGAGGATTGTCTATTTCTTGGTGCTTGTAGTCAGGAAGAAGTGCCAAATGAGTAGTATGCATAATCAAATATAACATACAGAGTCTTATGCCTGATCACTGTTTTCTCGTAAATATTATTTCCACACAAATATTGGATAAATGACACCTTCCAGCTTCTGAAACTTGAACAAAAGTAGGTTTGGAGGGGGAGGAACATTTTATTTTACCTCTGGAATTTCATTCCTAAACATAGACCAGCCCTTATGTTTATAGACACACCATAAAAGTACAGTGAAATGCAATGCATAACCAGGAATTTTTGACCAAAAGCAGGAGACTTTCATTGCTGATGTCTTTAATAAAATTTTCTCTATTTTCATCATGAAATTTGTTGAAAAAATACTTCAGAATGAGTAAGTGGGGAATGAAGAAATCATAAATCTATATGTTGGCAATAAAGAATTTGTTTGTCACATGATACCACATTAGTATGTGGGCAAGCTGGAAGTACTGCAGAAACAACTGGCAATCTCGTTGGTCTCTGACTTTTCTACTTTGCTTGAGCTGCTGTTTGTTTATTCTGCTATTTATATCTCAACTGCCACTTGGAACATGGTCAAAATATGGGAGAAATTCCCAGGAAAATAGCTTAAATCAGATGAACTGTCTTCGAGCCTTTCTTACTTAAAAAGGGGAAAGAATCCTAGAAGTAATATAACTTGGAGAAGCCTACATCTTAATTTTTCAAAATATTGATCTAACTTCAGATTAGAATAGGACTGGACTGACAGATCCAAAGTCTAGCTTAGAAGAGATTTTTTTTCTTTAAAGCACTATTCTTACAGGTTGCTTTCCAAATGGGAGACATTTCTCAAGTTTGGTTTTCAAAAGTAGGGCCTAATCCTTAATCTTAATTTGAAGTCATTTAATGAGAAATCTTTCTTTGGTCACCCAACCAGAATGAGCTGGAGGAATTTGCTTTCAGAACCTTTCATCATCTTGCCAGCACTAAGAACTGAGATACTGAGAGAGTGATCTTTTGTGGAGGGATGGTACCTTTGCATTCTCAGTTCAGCCTAAATATTACTAACATGCACATTGTGGTTTATGATTTTTGCATTTCTTTCAAGTTGTCATTCTAATACAACCACCGAAAGAAGTGATTACATTTCCAATGGAAATTAAGGACCCCACTTTAAGCAGTACCATGCAAAGGTAAGATGTGCAGGAAGCCATTTTTAACCATTTATTAAAATCAAGCATTACAATAATGAGTTACTGCTATGAATATGAGTTTCTAGGGCTCTGAAGAACAAAGCTGTCCCTCCTGTTTCTTCCTGCCCTTTAGTCTTCTGCAGTATTCTTTGTACTTTGCCTTATTTTCTTGCCTTCTTCCTCCTTGGTTGAAAGATAAATTTATTCTCAGTTTCTCATTGGGTCTCTACACTGATACTGATCTAACATAATGATAGTAAGAGTCAGACTTCAGCAGTCTTGAGGAAAACTACATCCAAGGATATGTTTAACAGCACAAAAACTCCTTATTTTTCAGTAGCTGTTCTTAAAAACCCACCGGTAAGCAGAAACATGGAGCTAGAAAAAGTGAGACAGAGAAACATCATATAGACAGAGAACATCATATAGACTTCTCAATTGAATTTTTAGAAAGAATGTAGTTAGAATTTAGGATGTTACCTGAGGAGGAAAAATCTCAGGTCTGCAAATGCCTTGTTATCAGTGGTGCAATAGCAAATACGTTTAAAGTTCTGCCCTGCAAATTCTTCCTGCAGCTCTATGCCTTACCTGAGTCCAAATTGGTATCCTTTAATTTGCTTTGCTGCCTTGCTCCTTTAAAGACACAATTGAAGGTATTCGCAATATACCTGTGGTGTAGCTGTGGGAATGAAAAGAAAAGCATCAACTACTTTTATGAGACTAGATGATTAATTGACAGGAAAGAGAAGGAGAAATGACTCAATTTGTAGTCACCTGGATCAGTTGTTAGGGATAATTCACCCTGAGGACAGGTAACACCACCCCCCCCATGAACTCATTATGCTGGAGAAGTTCAAAACCATGCATTAGGACACTATCCAAACTAGACACGACCACAGCATCTGTTGAACATTTCCCCTTTTCCTTGAAGCCTTTTTTGTTGTGCAACAAAGAACTGAAGAGTCACTGGATTGGACAGAAAACACAAGAATAAACATGTTTTTAATACTACTATCAGGAAATTTGCCTAAAAAGAGTGAGTTGTGGATTCCTGGTCTTGTCCCAAGCACTGTTTAGGTATTGAATATTAAACAACCAGTGTATAAAATAAACAAATATGCTGGGAGTGGAACCTGTGACTCTGTTTCCAAGACAGAGAGCTTTGCCTTCACTGACTAGCCTAGTTAATCTTAAACTCTTTTCTGCAGAAATTCAGTCCACCCTTACAGAGAAAGGATTTCTAGCTTGCTGTCCAAGATTCTTTGCTGGGAAATGGGTGATTTGGCAACATCCGAGGCCAGTAACTCTTCTCTTGTCTGCATTAAGGAGTTTGTGTGCCCAGCTCAAGGTTGAATCTTGCTTGACTAGAATCAAAGGCCTATGCCTTCTCTTCTGGGTCCCGATACCAACATCTACACGTAAGAAGGGCTGTTCTCTAGCACAGAGGCCAATGCTCAGAGTACTGCCTGCCTTATTGTTGTTAAATTATTTTACCTTTCAATATAGAGTGCTTACAGCAAAAAAAATCTATTTGGAGTGGCCAGCATCCCATGCTGGTTTACAAAGCAAGTCCTGGGACTGTCTGGGAGACTTAAGTTCCATTTTGGGTCATTCTAGCAGCTTTGCCATGTACAGTCAAGTTTCTCTTCTTGAGAACATTCCCTTGCACTGTTTAATTTATTCTTTCAAACATAGTCATTGTGATCTAAGTCTTGCAGGAAGCATTTTGTGCTTTTGCTAATCTGAGTTTATTACACTATGTGATAGCTGGGGCTCTGGCTGCAGTCACTGGTCCTCAACAGTCTTTGCAATTTGTGGAGCACTCACTGACCACTGCAGCTGACAATCCCATACAGCGAGGCAAGCCAGAGCCAGTCAGTCTGGGGCCTCTTGGGAGCTTCTTTGAAACCAGAAAGGATGAAAACCTTCAAGAGAAGGAATGGGGGGCATTTGTGAAGCAAACTATGTGTATTATCTGTACATTAACTGAGGTGTACTCTGTCTTCATTCTTGAACCAGAAACTCTTCTTTTGGCATTGGTTGCTTGAAAAAAGTGTAAAATGCTGGGTTTTTTCCCCCTTTGGGTCTCTTTCCACAATAAATAATAAATTCTTGCATAATATCAGCAATGATAACTGCCTTTCATTTTTAACTTTGAATAGAAACGTCCTGTTGGGCGTTTTCAGGTCCTTTGCTAAATCCAGGTTAAGTGAAATTCTTTTTAATGTCATTTTAGTTAATGACTGAAGTATTCTGAAATGGCTGGAAGGATCATTTCTTATTTTGGATGACAAAATATACCAACAAATCTTTAGATGTCCCTTGACTTATTTGGAGATGCTTGATGCAAAACCACCACAGAATATTAAACTATTTGCTTATAATTCAAATATATGTTTAAGCACTGGCATTTTAATACTTTGGCTCCAGTGGTACAATGAAGCATGACAAGCCACAACTTCGTGTTATAGTGCAAAGGCATCAGGACTATAGTGGAACTTCACCCTTACGTTATTGTTCTTGGTTGGGTATCACTAGATTAACAGCAGGACCTACTGAGCCATGGTCTGGTGCACATGCATGCTTGACTTAAGACCGAGACGGGAAATTCTGGCCCAGCTTTGACTGTTGCCACCAGCCTCCTGTCAGTGCTCCAAATAAGGGCAATATCACTTTACTATTGTTTTTAATGAAGATTAATGCTCTCTGAATCAGCTATATGAGCTGGGTTTAGCTGGCACACTGCAGAACTGGCAGATATTCTGAACAGTAAAGGTAACATGCATCTTTCTTTAAGTTTGCATGAAAAATCCTGGAGAAAATAAAGCTCCCACATTGTTGCTGTTTATTTGGATGTTATGCATAAGAAGAAAACACATGTCAAAGAACAGAAGTTATTAACTGCTTAGTGCATTTCTCTGCACATCAGCCGCTAACATATATTCTTTAGAGGATGTGTACAGCTTATGAGTAAGTCTTAAGGATCAACTGGTTGACAAGTGTAACTTGATACAAATTTGTAAATTCTTTAGAGTTACTGGAGCTATATGATTTACATAAACCGAAGAGAATTTTTCAGGTTCAACAATTTTTTTGGCCGTATGCTGCAGATTCCAGAACATCACTAGATTGACCATTGGGATCTACTGTGCTGTATAGTAACAGCAATAGCATGAACCTTGTACTTACTTGCAGAAATGTCATAGCATTTTGGGAGCATAAATAAAAGCAAAATCAGGACTGTATCTATTGTTTATGTGACTACCGCATGACAACAACATGATATCAGGCTTCAATGTGTCTTGCCATTCCTCCTAGTATAACTTAATTATTGAAAAGCCTTGTAGTAAGCAGAGCATGGGATGGCATATGAGATCTACAGTAACTGTTTAGAATTTATTTTGGGGAGGTAAAATGAAGGGTTGGAAAACAAACAAGTCTGCATAAAGTTTGTTTCCATAGGAAACTGGGTATTCCTGCTTTCTCCCTTCTCCTTGAACTACTCTAAGCCTCTCCATCTCTGAGTTATCTTTTGATGTAATGTGCAGGGCAAATAAGAAGTGCATGCTGAAAAAATAGTGTAGTTACATGAATTTGGCAATATGATTAATTTTATTCTTGTAGTACTGCATTTTCCCAGAGCAGATGCAGTAGGAAGGTCCCATGAGCTGCAGAAGATTAACTGTTCTTTTTAGATTTCTTCAATATAATTGTTGGCAAACCTTTTGTTAAGCCTAAATAAAACTAGGTAAAATGTACATTTTTAATATAGAAGCCTTATGACAAACAACTTACGACAAAGCGAAAGGTTATATCTAATATTAAGTTATATAATACCAAATATTTTTTGCAATATCTGTTAAAAATGTTTAACGTAGTCCTCCTATGCATTACATAAAGTAATGCCATCTATTACTTTATTTACTACTATCTGTATATCTGAATCAGGAAATCATCTAGAATACATTTGGCTTTTTCTTTTTTTTTTTCCCGCCCCCCAAAAGACACAAAGTTTAGATTAATTTTTCCTTTTGATCAGATATGTATTCCATAAAACTTAAAAAATAAAAATAAAATGTCATGCTTTGCCTTTCTGACTTTTTGGGGTTTTAATTTTTTCCACAAGAAAACCATATTTGCAACTTAGTTGATACAAAATTAATATGAATGAGTTCACACCACGGAAGCCACATGTTGTGCTCTGATCCTTGTTTCACGTGCAGTTGCACAGAAAGCAAATCAATATTACTGATATAGTAGCAAAAAATATCTGAATCATACCCCTAGAACCTCTTCCAAGTCCTTCAGGCCAGCAAGTTTTTGGATAAGCTTTTTTTCTTCAGTTAGTGTTTTCTCAGTGTGGCTGCACTGGCCTTCGTAGTTTTTCAACAGATATTTGTCATTTATATGGTATATAATTTTTGTTTTGGGTATGAGGGTTGCATTTTTATTTCTAAAATATTTGTAACCAAGAAGTCTTTTTTTTTTTTTCAAATTTTGATTAATCCTTCTAGGGATACAAAAATTCTTACAGAAAGTACAAAATCCTCTTTTCATTTCAGTGTTGCTTATCTACATCACACAAGATCAGGAGCTGAATTTTAAGTGCATATAAAAAGGCAGAGGGATAATGAATTATAAAGTTCACTTCCTATTATAAAACATATTTAAATGCAGAGCTAGATCTTGAATTTACTAGCTAGGGAAATTACAGCACAGCTATAAGCTAATTCTCCTATATACTACTTTATAGCTTTGGAAAATCATAAAAGATATGGAGGAAATCAGTCACTTCTGACATTCAGAATAGATCTCTTTTTTGAAAGCTTCATTATTCGGTATATATTGTTGTAGGCATACAAGGTGTTTGAGAAGTAGCTTACAGGAAACAGGCCAACCTCTCCTGAGATAACCTGGGAGAAACTGCTATCTAATTTGTAGAGTAAACCATTTCCAATTTATTCTTCTTCTTCCATTACATGTTCTCAAATCTGAATGTCACTGTGTCATAAAGCAAATGGAATTAGTCTGAAAATAAAAGGATTTGTACACTTCTTCAATTTAATATTATTTTAGACTAAAAGTATTTTGTTGATGAATAGCTGAGACATTTTCCTAATGAATTTTATCAAGAGTCTCTCAAAAAACTTTTCTTCTCAGTTGTAACTGCAGCCCTAATTTAGCTACATTATTTTAAATTCATTCTCCATTTTAAATGGGGGATGCATCAAATAACGGCAACTTTGCTAGTTGCAGAGAAACCCACTTAAAAAAAGAAATGACAAATCAAAGACTATAGAGGGCATAGGAGTCTTACAATCCTTTAACAAATATAAACTATTAGGAAATGAATTTATTTTCTTTAGAGAAAAGACTGTTCTTCAGTTTCCATGTCTGGAAAAAGCAGTTGCAGAGGAAACAGAATTTATTTTCTGTATCTCTTACTTTCTTGAAGAAAACAGGAATTTTGCTTTATTTGCAGCAAAGATTTATCCTAGATATTAATAAGCTTACTTTTTTCTTTAGCTTTCCTGTGAAGCTGTAGTAGAGCAGCTATCTAGAAAGCCTGTGATATTCACTTCATTTGATGTTTTTAAGTGGCTAACTTAAATATAAATAACCCACAGGACAGTGTTAAGACTATGGGAAGATTTTTAATAGTAAAACTGCAAAGTGAGTGCAGGGCAAGAGCCCCTTGAGTTTTCCCATATCCAGAGGAAAACAACAGATGAACAGCTGGACCACACTCCACCATGGTGCATTTGTGCTGGGTGGCCTTGGAAGTGAGTTTGGGACTGGAGTCAGGAAGGAAAAAGATTAGTGACCAAAACGAAAGTCAGCTGAGAATAGAATGAGATGAGAATTAGCATGCAAAAGTTTCATGTAGCCTTGATCAAACCACAGCACAATTCACAGGCTACTTAGGCAATGAACCAGCAAATGGGACCCTAGTGGGATTTTCAGTAGCACTTAGATACAAAGTGCCTAATTTTTCAGCCGAAATTAGAGTCTGAGGGATTTTAAAAATCTCACTTGGTCTATGTGTGTCTATAGTGACAGTGATACCTTAAAAATATGGCCTCTCAGCAGCATTAATCTTTTCTCTAAGATGCAAATAATAGCAATAACAGCATTGTTTTCTTGCAGGGTGCCTCTGAAGTTGATTTTGTTTAAAAAATGACTCTGGGATTCTCAGATACTGTGTTATGAAAGCTATGGAAGCAGCAAAAATGTTACTCTCCTTGCTGGTGTTCCGGGTCAAGTGTGGGCCCCAAAGCTCATGTCCACTCCTAGCAAGCCATGGAGGCAGGTTAAATCAATCAAAATGAAAATGATGTTTCAGCAAGAAGACTCAATAGCCATAGCTACTGTTGACCTCAACATATTTAAAATCTAAAATGCAGTTCTTGCTATGACCTCTGTTTTTTGATCTGATCTAAAATTGGGATAAGTCAGAATAATGTATCTGACTTCAGGTATTTACGTGTAGGTGCTTGCACATGAGTTTGTGTTGAGTAGTCAGTGGACACTCAACCAATGTCAGTGGAGTCTGGAAGCCTGTCCAGCTCATCCTAAATAAGAAAGCTACCTAAATTTAGGAACCTACCGCTGTTTGAGATGTCTTCAGGCTTCCAAAATGACTATTAAGGTGCTGCCAGGAATGCACAAGACTTAAGGGAGGTTGAATGCCCTGGATACCTTTGCAGTGTCTGAAGTGACACTATTCACCGATGTTTAGGCAACTGAATCTTATCCTTATCTTGGGTCAGATGAATATATCTGTAGAGTACAGTGGCTGTGTTGGAAGCCTAAATATCTATTGACCTAAGGAATTCCCCACAGAGACATGATTTCAATGTCTTAGTTTGACATGGAAATAACAGCAATGATCTAGTAGAAGATACTACTGATACTGCTACTACGGATACTATAGTAGAAGATACTATAGATTCCCTGCAAAATGGGACTGTCTTACATAGTTATATTTTAAGTAGATAATTACATCATGGTTTCAGCCACAACACTTATTATGTAGTGATCCACAGCTCTGAGCACCATTTAATAAAAGCATTCCCTTTCTTCTCAGAAGACAGCTCTCTCAGCCTATGCAATAAATATAAGTTTCAGTTTGTTCTGACTTCTTTCCCTGTTTGTCAGGAGATAAAATGTATAGCAACCTTTTTCTTAGACAATGACTCTCCAGTGTCCCTCTGGTCAGTACAAGGTGCTTCTTCTTCATTCCCTGCACATTATCAGCCAATCTTTAGCCTGAGACCACAGTCCAAGTTAGGGTTAGGTTGAAAAATGGAATGTGTTTGCTGGTTATTAAGATTTTTCAATCCTGCAACCTTTATTGAGACTTCTGCTTCTCACAGAAGCAATTACAATGCCAGATATTTCTGTATAGATAAAAGCAATATACAATTTATGGCAAGTATTTATATGTTTCCTTTTCCTCTTCATTATTTTCTTTGCGGATATAATCTGATTGCCAGGGACAGGAAAGAGCAGAGACTTTAACTGAAATAACTATCATAATGCACTGTTTAGTGGGTATCAGAGTACAGATTTTGTATTCTTAATTTTCTCATTCCTGAGAGAAGTATCTGAAATCTGCTCTTTGTGTGCTCTTTTAAGCTCCCTCCCTGGGCGTATATCTAAGGCAATCTGCACCATTTTTGTCCATTTTTGCAGAACTGCAGGGAGACATTTTGGTGCTTATCAGACTCTCTCTGAACATACCTTCTTCCCCATACTTTGGCCTCTTTTAGTTTCCATAAACATTCCTCTCAGGCAGCAGAAGCAGCAGTCAGCCAGCCTTGGATGTGTGTGCAACTATTAGAGCCCCTTCCCAGAAAGATGCTTGGGAAGGTACCATGTCCTTTCACCCTTTGGCCCTGGATTTATACTGCAGTGAATGCTGTCATTTGGGATACTTTACTGGTGATTCAGAGAGCACAGTTTTTTCTTCTTTCCTTTTTCTCTATAGCTGTTTTTCTTAGCAATTTTCCAGGCCTGATGCAAAGCCATTCTCAAATAGTCATATTTGTTCCTACTGGTAATGAAAGATGTACATGCCAAACGGACATACTTGGTGGAAGTTATGGAATGATTAATTTGTTTGCTGTAGAACAAGATATTTTTGTTACGCTGAACTTTTTGTATCTCAGTTTTCCCAAAGGAATGGAAGGAAGGAATAGGAAGACAAGAAGTGGCAGAAAATCTCATGGGGACACTTGCAGATTTATATCCTTGTTGGAATGAGCCCTCAGCATTTGCTTCTGGTGTAGAAAGGCACAGTACCCAAGGAACCAGGGGACAAATGGAGGTTTCATTCATGGAGTCCAGGATTGCAGGTGATGGACAGGGGCAGGTATGCTGTGACAAATACATGGGGAACTTCAGCAAGAGATACAGGACTGGGAGGCTGGTGGCAGGCTTTCCTTGCATACTGGGGTTTGTATGCATGGAGGTCTCTGGAGGTGTTTCTCCATGTGCTGCCTGTCACTTGGAAGAAGCTGATGAGGTCAACTTTCAGTTATCTACTTAAACAAACACACTAAATAAAAACTATTTGTGTCCATCAAGCCTGTAGATCCCTTTTGAGGGAAAGGCAATGGAAAATGAAGTACTGCAGCCTTATGTGCAAGTATCCTTACAGAATTGTCTCCTATATGTCTATATTTCCGGCCATAACATTCAAAGATATTTTCCATTAGAGAAGTGATTCATCTCACATAAACCAGTTGTGTTAATGTTAAGTGGTCAATCTAAGCTATGCATGTATCCTGCAAGGTATCTCAGTATACCAGTGAGCACAAATGCATTGGGAAGTTGGTGGGTTGTTGTCTGGAGTTTCTGAGCTCTATGTAGATGTTTTAGAGAGAACCTGATGACTGAATTTCACTGAGTGTCTCAACTGAGTTAGTTAAGCTAGACAGAAGGAATGCCTTTCCAACACTCATCTTGCTGAAACAGTGGAGATGAACTGACATTTTAATGGTGGGAATGTCTTTAGAATAAGTCTTCAGATAAAGGCAGAGTCGAAAGGTCAGCTGTTATCCTATAGCTCTTAGTTTTAATTATGAAGCCGGGGCGTATTTCCAGACTGTAGATAACACTGTGCAACAATCAGTGATAAATTATGACAATTTAATAGCAACTGCCTTAAATAGACTACCAAACCCAAAACATTTGTTAATATATCAGATGAACTGCATCTGTCACAAGTATGAGCAGGCTATCAATTAAACTTCTGCTTTAGTTCCAGCACTGCCAGAGAGTCTGTGAGAACCTTAAAGAAGACAAGTGCAGTCCCTGATATTTTTCCAGAAATTATTGACCCGTCTTACTGAAAATATTTTTTTAATTATCTTCTGGATACATAGAAATAATAATCATGTCCACTGCCCCAGCAATAACACTTAGAGTATTCTAGACAAATTCAACATGATAAAGCCTTAAGATTGGTTGGAAAGTTTAAATCATAATGAATTTTCAGTGGAATAAATGAATAATTTTCTGTTGAAAGTGGAAAACAAGTGAGTTTGCCAGCCTGATCTGTAACACACAGTTGTTGCCCATGGAGTAACACCAGGTCAATCATTATGTTAAGGTCTACTCAGATGATACTCAACCCTCACACTGAAGTTTTCCAAAGATTTCTTTTTAATGCTAAGGTCAAATTCTAGTCTAATAACCTGTGCTTTCTCTGTCAATGTTTATGAACATGATCTCATTCCCCCAACTGTGTTTTCACTGATTAAAAAACTCCCACACACTATTCATCTCATATTCAAGTCAAAAACACTTAAAAACTAAAAAGTATGCCTGCAATTATGATGTGGTCGGTAAAAATAACAAAGGAAGAGGCTAGAAGATTAGTTTGGGGATAGGCATACTGTTTATGGTACATGAAACATTCCTTCTCTCAGTGCAAAAATACTTATCATTTGATTAGTACTTTAAAATGAGAAGAGCTGTGGGGAAAGAAATGAATCATGGACTGTAGGCTTGGTCTTCAAACTGAAGCTGCTTTGGTAACCCAGCGGATTAAAACTGGTGCTGGTGTGGCTTTCAAAGTCTAAACATGTCTTGCTGAGTGATATCTGCCACATCCCAAAACCCTGATCAATAGTTTCAGGTATTGTGAGTCCCAATAGATATGACAGCTTGTTCTAGAGCAACTGCTACTTTTAATCTTGCCAAAATTTGAATCGAGAACCAGTTATGTACCATATTTGTTTCAGGAAGATTTAGAAAGTATGCGTCTTAGAAGGCAGTATGGATGTGTGACCTGTCATTATTTTCAATAAGATTTAGTAAGAGAATCAAGGGTGTTCAAAAGAAGACAAGATTTATGACACAGAATAATGGGATGCCACAAAACTTAGTATTTAGTCATAATGTTAATTTTACTGGTGAAGTGTTTCATATCTCTGATAAGTAGGCTTAGTGAAAAAGAAACTGGACATCTAATGACTTTGCCTTCAACGAACGGAGTGAAATCAAAACCTAGGATGTTCTTGCTCTTCAAGTACATTTTAGAAGGTTATACAGTAGCCTGCAGGGAAAGGGATACAGATAATGAAAAAGATACCAGTGAAGAATCAAGAGATGAAGGATGCTCTAAAATGCTAAATGAAACACATGTATTTAAAATAATGAGTATTTTATGATGAGGGATTTCACCACAGTCAATTTAATGGCTTTAAAATATTAAAATTCAATGAGTCTAGGGAGGGCAAAAGTATTTTAAATATAAATCTGTTGATTATAAACCTAAATGCAGAGGTATTGTGCAGTCAGTTCAGAGGCAGACAAGGATGGGGAACAAGAATATAGTCTTCCAAAAGATTTGTTTTGATCTAAGCACTTAACCAAAAATACAGTAGCGTAAGGGTTGTTTCAATTGTTCATTGTTATTCTTTGATGTTAGTCGGGAAAAAAAAAACCAAACTGTCTTTTCTTCTGAATAAACTGTGAATGAAACAAGAGACATCATCTTAGTAAAATGAGTACCCTGTTACAGGACCTTTTTAATCAAGGCTAGTCCCCAAACCTCCTCTCTTTTCTGTTTCTGAGGCTTATTCAGATTATGATTTTATTTTTTCTGTAGCTCTCTTTGGTGTTTGATATATTATATCAGGATATATTTTGCCTTGTTTGGTTTCTACTCCACTTTGGTCCACAGGTTTATGCATAGATACCTTTGCTGATTTAAATTGAACCACACTGCAAATCTGCAACTTTCTTTGCACAGATCAAAGCAGAGGAGTACTACATTCACCAAGCTGAAATAGGTTTTGCCAACCTATCATGCTGTTATAAGCTTGGTACATGACTGACTGTATTTTATTGGAATGGTTCATTCCTACTACCTAGGTTGGGCTTTTTTTTGCACTTGAAGTGTGTCATTTTTAATCAGAGCAAAAAATGAAAACGTGAAACTTTCTTGACTGATGGATGAAAGTCTTCTCAAGGGCAAAGTGAAGCTTTCTATTTCACTGTCACATGCCATGAATTTCCATACCTGCGTATAGTAATTCTATGATGGGAGAAGCAGAACTCAGCCATGTGCTTAGAGGCAAGCATATAGCTGAATGCTTTGCTAAATCAAGGCTCAAGATATTTGTAGAGAAAAACATGCTGTGCTTAAAGAAAGAGAATAGACCATTTGTATTCCAAATGTTTGTACAGTTTGAAAACTGTTATTGCATTAGCCCTGGCAGCATGACTTACTTTGTTGGCTGATCCTCTCTCTATTGCTTTTGCTGCCACTTCCAGTCTGTTCATGCCCTACAAGAACTTACAAAGTAAATCTTACAGTAATTTTGATCCATCACAAGGCTCTGTGCACTTATTTTAGTTCCAAGCAGTTTCTAGGTAACAAGTAGACTTCTCATTTTTCTAAACTTACCTAATTAATGTTCATTTGGTCTGTCCAGTGTCCTAGTGACTCTTAGTGCTGAAGCGGCAAAAAACAACAGTGATTGTCCATGATACATGAAAATTGTAATAGCAATGAGTGAAATTCACCTCTGCGTTGCAAGGTTGCATTGGTTCTGGTACTTAATTTTGCAAGCTGGCACCATTCCAGCTCTCTGTGAGGATGAGACCTGAGTGTGACCATACACCAGTGTGTACTAATTTGTTTTGGGAGGAAATCTGGATATATGGTCTGGGAGGAAACTATGGACTCTTCTAGTAAGTATCTTCTTGTGTATAGCTAAGGTGCATGGCCATCTTACAAAGTGCTCTTACCCAGTGGTGCAGATGTACCGACTGAAACCAGGAGGAGTCACACTGTTGCCTTCAGTCAGAATATTAGGTAAAATTGTATTGACATTTGCCACATCTACAGAAAAGTCTTGCACATCAAAGCTATTATATTCATTGCTTTTGTAGGCTGTTAGGAGTTGACTGTGAGAGCACAATAAGCTTCCATGAAAGATAGATGAACTAATGCTATCCATGTTGGTTTGGTGTCACAGGGCGTGAGTAAAACAGGGAGGCTTGCAGAGAACTGGAGGCACATCAGTGCTGTGTCTGGGGGAGTGGCAGTGGCTATGTGTGTTCAGGCTGAAACAGCTGAAACAGCTCTTCTGCTCAGGATTCTGGAGATGATACTATGTCCAGTGGCTCTGCATGGGTTAGAGAGCTTCATAAGTGAAGTCACCAGATGAGGCACAAGTATCAGCCCAGTTGTGGTGTACTGATCAGTCCATGTTGTCTACTCTGAGATCCTGCAACTGAACTAATGCCAAGCTGGTTCAAGCTATCTCAGGCAGACCTGGCTTTACAAGCTGCAGTTATGGTCTCAGATACCTATTCTGTGTGCCTAGGCTTGAAGATCTGAATAATGTTCTGATACTATTAAAATCAAAGAGATATTACCATTATCTTCTTTGTGACTTCATGGACACAAAACTTCATAGATCATTCACTATGGTAGTGTCAGTTTTTCCATATTGCAACAGAAACAAAAAACCTAAGCGAAACTGCCTGTTTGTATCACTAACTTAAATTGTCTGTATTATTTAATTCTTCAGTACTGATTTTACTGGTATTCTCTGAATTATGCCAATCATTTGTAAATTCTTACTGGAATGTTGGTAGAACTTCTAAGAAAGCAACATAGAATTATTTATCCGTTTTAGAATCATAGAATGTTAGGGGTTGGAAGGGACCAAGCAAGACCATCTAGTCCACCGCCCCTGCCAGAGCAGGATCACCTAGACCAAGTCACACAGGAACAGATTCCAGGTGGGTTTTGAATGTCTCCAGAGAAGGAGACTCCACAATCTCCCTGGGCAGCCCGTTCCAGTGCTCTGTCACCCTCACAGTGAAAAAGTTTTTCCTTGTGTTTACCCTAAACCTCT
>WTSP01020838.1:56394-76514 GCA_025331215.1 Actenoides lindsayi | reverse complement strand
GCTGACCACACTCTTCTTAATGCATCCCAGGATGCCATTGGCCTTCTTGGCCGCGAGGGCACATTGTTGGCTCATGGCCATCCTCTTGTCCACCAGGACCCCTAGATCTTTTTCCCCAGAGCTGCTTTCCAACAAATCAGCCCCCAGCCTATACTGATACATGGAGTTGTTCTTCCCCAAATGCAGCACTTTACACTTGCTCTTGTTAAATTGCATTCCATTCCTCTCTATTCAGCACTCCAGCCTGTTCAGGTCACTCTGTTTTCTTTCCCTTTAGAATTTTTCCAACAAAAGAAGCAATCTTTACCTGATTCTTCTATACCTAATGTAATCTTAGCCACAAGAGGGAGAATTTTTTTTAATAACAATGTACAGTGTAAGAGCATATAAATTGTTTAGTTAAATGTTTGACAAAAAAAATCCACAAAGCTTTAATTAGCTGAAATGCTGTTTCATTTTTATGAAAAACAAATGTCTCAGGCATTAGTCTTTTGTAGACTGTTATATATCTGGTATGTATACATATACTGAGATCAGAAAATAATGGGGCTTGGTCATATAGCTTGTTGGTTAGACAACCTGTCCTTGCAGGACAGTTCCTTTTGAAAGCTGAATATTTTGCTTGAAATCAAGATCATAATGTAATACTTCCTTCAGACTTTTTCAAGGACTACCAAATTACAACAGAAATGTTTATTCTGTACATGCAGGACCACAGGAGGGCTGGAAATGAAGTCTCTGTTTATGGTTTTGCTGTTGGTCTGAATTTGCTACCTTGTAGCAGTGTTTTATCTTTTCAAGGCAGAACAAAGATATAAAAATTCTTGTTCCAAACATGCAGCAAAGGACACTTCATCATTCACATCACTCTGCAATAATAGCAGTGTAAGTCAGCAGCTGTGTGTGTAGACACTAAGTTAAAGTGAGTGGTAACCTGGGACCAGGTTCATTTTTCATAATTTCATAATTCATAAATTGCAGCTCTTGACTTTTTCAGCTTGGGCTTTAACAACTTACTCTTTCTCTTTTAAAACACTTCCTGTATGTGCTTTCTTTATGGGATTGACTATTTCTCCTTGTTCTTTGAATAGCCATTTCTTTCCTCATGGAAAATTTTCCATTTGAAAGAATATATAACTACATTCAGCCAAATCAATCTCTTTTTCTCTTTTCCTCTTTTTTCTTTTTTTTTTTTTTCCTTCCCTCTCCGTTTTGTTGAAACACTAGTTGAGAACACTTACAATGAAAGTACTTGAAGTCTTATTCCTATGTTTGAAGTCAGAACATTCTTAAAAACTGTTCCAACTTCAGGGAAACAAATTCATTTCTCAACTCCCAAATGAAAGATAAACAAAGCAATAGCTTGCTTAAGACATTGAAAATCATATGAAGCAGTAATGTTCATATTCCAAAAGATAATTTTCATTCTCATAACTAAGATAAATATTTTCTTGTGTCAACTTTGATGAAAATAGCAAATAAAATGCCAACAAACTCAGAACTATGTTATAATCAAATACCAAACTCAAGTAATTTAATAATCTGATTTCAAATGAAGCAACTATGATTGAAGCAGCTATTTCACTCTAGACTGTGCAGTCATACTGGTATTTGTGCATTATTCTAACAAAATAAAAGTCTGTTGGGAATCAAAATCCTGCTTCCTTTTGTTGCCCACACCAGAATTTAGGCAGTCTGCTATGAATGATGGTGCTTAGAGGCTTACAGATACGATATCAGTTTTGGGACACTCTGCTAAAGAATGTTAGCACTGCAGTGGTTAAACCTACCAATGAGATAGCAGTGAAGCTGCCCATGTGGCTATGTAATTACAGCCTGGTCATGATGTTTGACAATATAGGGGAAACCAGAATCCCATCTACAATAGAGTCACATCTCTGCTCCCCACTCTGTTCTGCTGAAGGGAGCTTTCATTCTACAACAGTTACCAATATCTTTTGCAAACTACAAACTTTCTGCCAGCAAATAAACTTTTTGCAAACCAGATTAATCTTTCTTTAATCTTGTCAGAAACAGCCACTGTCTAGCTGTTTAACTTTTGAACAGCACCTTAATTCAGACTGACATTGTCTTTCTATGTAATATTTTGGCAGTCTGTGAGCACCTACTTACAGAACACCAAGATCTGCACTCAGGGCAATAACACAGTTGGCAGAAGAGGGAACACATTTTGCCTGCAGACAGACAGCTTGCCTCTGCCAGTGAGGTTCACCAGGAATCTCCTCTGTTTTATTCTGCACTGAATCAATTTCCAGGGCTGCAATGTGAACAAAATCACTATTATCCTCTCACTGAAGGCAGTATTTATTGGTGCTTTAGTTAGATTCCCATCTCCAGCTTCTTCCACAGTTGACAGATGCCTCAACTGTAGGTGTCTTTAGGCTCTGGAACACAGTGTTTTTTTAACAGATTTCCTGTGTGTTCAGCACAATTCTTCCAGCAGTTTCCTGAGCTAATTCTGAAGTGAGGTGGAGGGAGGGATGTCTAAGATCTCACAGACTTACATTGCACTTTTTTTTCCCCATTGTCAAGACACTGGTCCATAGCACTTTCCAAAGAGATTTCCAAGTGTGACAGCACTTCATGGAATTGCCTCCAGAGATTTACCCAGGGTTGAGCTTCTGTTTTCCTGTATCTCACACATATTTCAGAAGAATAAGCCTTAGTTTGATTGAATAATGTCTATTTGCTTATTGCTAGAAGAATATACCTCATATGTATTTATCTTTTTTTCACACTTGTCTTCTCGCAATTTCAATTTGCTGTATTTTAAATGACTGACAAATGTGAATATTGCAAATCCATAGTGGTGGGTGAGCATTCCTCCCATGACAGTATATTTTTAAAAAAAAGTTACTGTGGCAAACTGAAGAAAATCAAACAAAACTTTTAGCTAATTTTTCCTGTCTCTCAAGAAGCAAAGACTGAATTGTCAGTGAATCATGGTTTCTATTTTAATAGCTTCTCATGCATATAAAATTTCTTTTTGTCATGACACATCCTAAATATATATTTTAGGAATAACTCTTTTTGTTTGTTTTTTGTTTGTTTGTTTGTTTGTTTTTGGTTTTTTGGTGTTTTTTTTAATTTTATTTTTTCTAATACATATCCTAACATATGTACTTTAAAATTTTAGGTCATAATTATTACAAACTTAAAAAAAGCACTGAGTTCCTTTGGAGTAGAAAACGTACCTCAAAACTATCCATGTATATAGATATTAGACTTATTGAGCTGAGCATTGTGCAGAAAGATTTACTGGATGTTAATTTAAAATCAGAAGTTGAGATCAAAAAGCAAGACTTTCTAAATATTCATTATGGCCTTCTGAATTGCACTTCTTCCATCAAGGTTACACAGTTTATTAAACATTCATAAAACAGCATACTGAAAAAAAAAATCTAATTGCAAATAAGTGCAATTGATGTAGATTTAATTATTTATGATTCCATTTGTTAAACTAAGACACTAGAAATTGATGAAAGACATTAAGCAGACCAAAATTTAAGGTAAATTCAGCACAGGAAAAATTTTTTCTCTGTATTTTCTGAAGGATAGAACTTCTTGTCTTTCACAATGAGTCTCAAAAAGACTGATTATTTATGTCTGTCTTAATGAAATCATCATTACCATATGATATACTGATGTTAGTACATTTTAGGTGTTACTAGGAAAAAAACCCCAACAAAACAAAATAAAAAATAACAACAAACCTTCCCGTACTTAGGGAGAAATTCTCAACATCAGACAACAAAGAATTTATTACATTGACAGGCAGAACTCGAGCAGCTGAATTTCAAAATTATGCTCCTGTATACTGGAAAAAGAGGGAACCTCCTTTTGAGGACCAGAGTCGCAAATAGATGCATGAGTGACCTCAAACTAATGGCAACTTTATGTCATCTGGTAGCAGTAGTGTAAGGAAAAACTACTCAGTTCGTTTGGTTAAACCAAATCATGATCAAAATGATTTATGATTTAATAACAACACTTAATCAACAGTCAATGAGCTATAGATATAGGATTAATATCCACAACAGAAACACCACAACATTAGACATGTAAAAAGCGTTAATATACTAACAGCTACAGATTTTGAAATTTCCTGCTAAAACTAATTTTTTTATAAAATAAATTTTAATCACACACACATTCTCCCACAGTCTGTGTGGGTTTCAGGCACATGCACCTCCTTGGGTGGTGCAGTCCCTACTGGGAGATGCATCTTGCTGTGGGAGTTGCAGGTACTCCAGTCCTGAGAGCCTGTGTTGCTCCCTGCCAACCCTGATGCTCACATGGGAGAGAAACTCCTGGGAGATGGTACCTGCAGGTCCCTGATCACCATTCCTGAGGCTGCATACACGCACTCATGGAGCCCTGCTCACTGCCCCCGCTGTCCATCTCTGTTTGTGTGTGAGTCCCTGAGTGTCCCAGGGGAGGACATTAGGGGTGACTTGGGCAGGGCACTGATGCCATGGTGTGGCTCCTGGCAGCACCGAAGTAAGTGTTGGCTGTTGTTCTGTGCCTGCATTGCTCTCTATCACTTCATACTTCTTGCTGTTACAGATTTGTATGCCTTTGTCCTCCTTTTGAAGCTGACTCCTTTGATTGTAAAGTCTCTGCAACTGCCCAGTTGCTGTTCCATGGGCTTATGGTGCCTTCATCTTTAACATGATCAGTTTTGGGCAAATGCCTTCTCAAGTAGTTTTGGGTGCTCTGTTCACACCTCCTCTGTAGACCTGCTCTCATGTCCCAACAGCTGCATTAGACAATTCTGGGTTATGAAGAGGTCGGATTATATGACTTGCCCTAAAAACACAGAAAAAAAAATAAATCCGGTAGCCACATGGCACTTGAAGTTGATCTGTGAGATGTACGTGCTTCTCTTGCCTTCCACCTGTCTATTCCCCCACTCCCATTACTGGAAGTGTTGTACAGCCAACAATATTCAGCAAGCCATAACCATCTACATGATGAGCTTGGACAATGTAAAGAAGCTTAACTTCCTCTGCTGTCAACAAAAAGACAGGTATCTCCAGAGGGCACTGTCTCTTATCTTGGGCCCTTAATATCAGTGGGGTGAATTACACTCTGAAGGTGTCTTTCTGTGTCTTAAGATCATAGAGAAAATTCAAAGGAATTACTAAGACTTGATATTTCTACTTTTTAGATGATTGGAATTAGGTGAGATGTACCCCGACCTTCAGTTAGGTGGAATGAATACTGCCTAAAGCGAGGAGGAAAAAAATTAAGACAAACTGATGCACACACATCTGATCAAGAAAATGGAGCCGCAAAAATACCAATTATAACTGAACAATTTATTTATATTTATCTTTTGATATGATTTGAATCATTAGCTGCATTTTTAGCAAAAGTTCATAGCTTTTGCTAGCTAAAAAATTCCCTTTCTTTGTATACTATGTTAAAAGAGTTATTGGGGCATTTGGGATGTAGGGAACAGTCATAAGATATTTATGCATTTGTATCCCAACTTCTACTATTGCTCCTGGCTAAATATCCAAATCCATCATTTTAGTTAAGACACTACAGGTGGTAAGAGATGGTGAGTAGAGACAAGGAAGGCAAACTTTTCCCTCATCAGCAGCCAAATTTCTTCTGCTGCATTGAGTATGGCAGGGCCATGAACAACCTGATGTTAGTGTGACTTATGCTGTTGAGTATAAGGAGTCCAGGATTTCACCAGAACCCCTGTATTGGGAGCATTTCTCCTCTTGACCTCCCACTAACCTCACAGATACAGAATTCAATTCCTTACTAAAGATCTCCACATGAACACGAAGATTCCCAACCATTTCAGAAAACTCTATCATTCATAGTCCCACTGGGTGACTAAATACACATTCCCTTGCACTCTGAAGTCTTTCTTTCACACTTACCCTAGGCTAGTTCTGTTTTCTGAATTGTGTACCTTACAGACTTGACTACCTATCTAATGCTAGACTAAGACCATAACTTCCAGTTTCCTATTCCAGCCAAGAGTGTGTAAATCTGCAATTAAAATAAATCACACAATATTTCTTCTTCTTTTGTTACCCTTGAATTCCCATGACTAAAAGATTTAAGTGTTTCTAATTAAGAAAGATAATATACTCACTGAGACTAATGAGAAGTGCTGCCAAGAGCTGCTACAGAGATAGCACTTGAACTGAAACTTTGAGCGAATATTAATCTGTCCTATGATTTGAAGACTGAACATTTATATCATGCAGGTTTTTTATTGACTGGTGGAATTACTAAAGAAACTGTTGAGATTATCATAAGAGTCCTGAGTCTGCTACATTTTCTCATACTGAGTGGTAGGTCCTGGACAGAATACTCTATTTAATACTGGGTGCCATAAGATATAGGCTAAGCTTTTCCTTTTGCATATGCTAAAGAATACAGCCATGATACAACCCTAAATTAGTTACAACGAGGCTATTACATCCCCTCATAAGTGGGAAGTGTTTCAACTGCAAGGTTGAGAAAGGAGATGAAAGGACACTATATTGTGTGTTACACATCTAGGAGGGACAGAACTGGAAAGACTGTAGGATACCAAAGGGCTGGGGAATATATTAGCAGCAAAATGCCTTAAAATTAGATGCTGAGATGCTGAAGTCCCATTATGGTCATGCAGATGCTTTGAGAAACACCAACTGAGAATACTTCACTGAACTCTGCAGTTTCTGTAATGCAGTTAGAAAAACCTGCTAGTGGAAGTAAGTGATCTGTGGAGGCATGTCCCTTCCTTCATGACAGCAAAACATCAAGTTCAGGGGATTCAGATCTGGGGATCTTCTTTAATTCAGCTCTGGGATGCTGGGAAAGGACAAATTTGAATTAGAAGATATATACAGTATAAAAAAGGTATCCAGTATAGATCCAATAGTAAAAGATATATACAGACATGTTCTCTAGGATAGATTCTAAGTGAAATCTGGATTTCATTTTCTTAATTTCACAAGTTTACTATGTATTACAGAAAGAATTATAACCTTTTATACTGATTTAGTATATTAGACTTCTTCAGAACTTAAAAAAGAAATCATTATAATGCACTTTAAAATCATATGAATATAGGATAAATTTTTAAAAGACAACTCCAAGGTAGCTAATTTATAGAAGTATGCAACCAATAGGCATCCCCCGTCTTGGATAAATACAGAAAAATACAGAACCAAACTGAGTATCGAACACAGCGAAGGATCTTTCTAAGGGATAGCTGAAGCTTGGGGAATTTAGGTGTTTTCGTTCTGGATAGTTGAATGCCTCTGTGTGTTTTTAATTACTGTCGGAGAATTATTGACTTTCAAAGTGCCAACAAGAATTTATTTAATCAGGCAGAGCTATGTTTAGGTTGCCATTATCAAATACTCAAATAGAAATTCAGAGTACTTCAACAAAGCCACATTGCACCTCCAGTACAATCAAAATATCAGAGATACATAAAGTCTTCCTCATTACATTTCCTTTTCTGTCCAAGAAGAGAGCTGAGGTAGCTCCCTTTCTCCTACTAGAACCATTAGAGGCAATGTGTGTCCATTTACTACACTAAGGGGAAACCTGTATCACTCTGAAACACATCCCACAACCCTTCACAGGAGTTTCACAGCTACATTCATCTCTGTGTAATTATCCTCTGTGCTTTTTCCCAACAGTCCTGTAAAACTTCTGAAGTTTAAAAATAGCAGATCAGTGATAGAGTTCAAAAATTTGTACCCCTCTCCCCACATCATCAGTTTTCCTACCAAACTTTTATCTGGAATTGTCATTGAATCAAAAAGGAAATTGTGACTGTACCAAGGGTTTAGTTTCTTGTTAACTTTGTTAAGTACAATAGAATTTGGGACATTTTTAAAAGGATAAAAAGGAATAATAATAACAACAACAAATAGTTCATAAGCACAAAAAATATCCATTAAGTGGAAGCCTATGTGTCTTTTCTAAGTCTTTTCATTAATGGATCAAAGTACAATGTTAAAGGTGGACATACGATGATGGGTGTAGTCTACTTAAGTTTCATGAAGCTTGCCTCATCAAATGGGGGCCCAAATTAAGTATTTGGTATAAGCATGTATTTTTTCTATACCTGAAGCTCTTCTGGGAAGAGTTCAGTAACTCAGAGTATTGCATTCATTTTCAGACAGGTGTATTTGGATTGGCTTTCCCTTCCCTCAGCTCCAGTTTCTTAAACTGTTGGCTGGTAAAGACTGGCAGATGCAGTGAAAGGACTGCCAGAGATGGTCATTCCCTTGGTGTGGCAAAAAAGAACACATAACGTTAGAAGTAATCCTTAATGTTTGGGAAGCATATTTGACTTAACTTTGATGGATCCATGGTTTAATTTGGGAGAGAAAGTTTGGGGCTTTGTCAAGACCGGGAACCCCGATGTACTTGCATTGCCTGTACTCTTTGCTGTCTCCAGTCATTAGGATACTTTGGTGAATGAAGATTAATTTTAGTATCATCTTCCATTAAAAGGTAAAAAAGATCACATTGGAGCAAGTATTTATTTAAATGCAAGTGCCGAGAATAAGGTTCATTTTCATACTGATCACTGTTAGGGAAAGAATATTTTTTTCCAACAGTCATACTGAGAGTTTCTCTGTTTGCTATCTGTTTCCTAATACTTTTTTTTTATGCTAGCATAGATGTCAGAGTTTTCTTAGCATTCCTGAAGTTCAAATGAAGAATACATTTGGCAGCAAGCAGACTTTACCTTTTGACAATTTGCCCCATCCTCTATGTAATGTGTACATTTCTTTTCCTTCTTTCCACGGGACTATAATTTCTATGGATAGTTACGTGATAGCAATTTGAACCAAGTAGTTTCAGACTAATTTTATTAGTATTTCTCTTTGGCTGCATCTATACTCATAAAATAACAGTGTCAGGCTTGTTCTTACTGTGGAAGCCAATTGGCACAGTTTGACCACATACATATTATTAAGCTCCTCTAGCTTCAGAAGTATACAGTTGCACCCAGCTTACCTCTTGGGAATATTTCCTGACAAAGTGCTAATTTCCAAATTATTTCTAAGAATTATTTGGGATGGTATGTCATGACATGAGCCAAACATGTGACAAGACTGCTCCAGTGACTTCAAAATACAGATGATAAAGTTCCAGTACTTGCTCTTGCTACTGACCAAGATTAATTTACTAGTACATTTTACCTCTTTGTACCATACAGTATAACACTTAAATTCAGATCTTCAAGGTCAGATTACACTTCCCTACCAAATTCCAAAGGAAATGCAGCATTTTAAATATGTACAGACAATGACATCTCTGTGTCCCCTCATATGGAAATGTAAGTGGAGGTCAGGGTTTGTAAAAGCTACTGTAACACAACTAAATAGTAATGTTATCCTGGTTGGCCAAACTTGCTTCAGTAAAACTTATGAAAATATGCCTCCTTGCTGAAAGCTGAGACTTTATTATAGATCCATTAGTAACAGAAGCAAATCTCCTGGGTGGCTGTGGCAGGATGTGAATTCTCTGTGGGTCCCAAGGTCAGCCTTTTTGTGCCAGGTTTTTATCCTAGCATACTCCAGGAGGTATTACAAGATTTTTTTTTTTAGTGGTTTGTTTTTTTTTGTTTTTTCTTCTTTTCTGCTGCTGTTCTTTTGTTAGGGTCAGTTTGTGAAACCACTGCAGAAATTCTGGGAACTGCATTGTGGCTTGATCACACACTCTTTAAAGGATGGTGGTAGCTGCAGTAGTTTTTTCTTTATATTTTTTTTCAACATGTGAAATATGGCTTTGGAGAAGAATTAGGAAGCAGAAGAGGGCAGGCAAAGGGTGAAGCACTTATAATTCTGTCTGTGTGTAAGTGAGAATAAATCTCCAGAATTTCCCCTGTATCTGTCACATACCAATGAATTGTACCCTAATGTGGCTGCCAAAATAGATATTGCATGGGATAATTCTGTCTCACCTAGACTAAGCAGCCATTACGATTTTCTACAGCAACAGTCACCAGACCTGGTTCGATTATTATGAGCATTGTTATAAAGTAGAGTTAGTATTTTTATACTAAACATACTGGACTGAAACATAATGTGTTACTGGACTTGCTGTAGAACTGAAACTAATGTTTCCAAAATGAACTGTCTGAACTAGAGTGGACTCTTCTGTGTCTTTCAAACAGCAGCCAGGAAGACAAATCCTGAAATCTGTAAATTGCCAAAGAAGAGAATTGCCCAACCCTTTCTGTCACACTTAGACTAGATGCAGAACTGGTCTTGTTTGACACCTTATGGAAGCAAAAGATTGTTAATCCACAAAATCCTTTAATAGGCAACAAACCACAATATATATATATATTATATAGGAAGAAGTCTTGTAGGGGCAGTGTTGTGTGAGGTGAAAAGCCTTTTGTTATGGCCCATTTTTCTTTCTGTCTCGCTAGCAGAAATATTTCACTGTGGTGGAATATTTTTTTTAATGAACCTCTTCTCACCTGACTTCTGAGTAGGCTTTAAGGAAAATTGTATAAACTTTCAATGGCAAAGAAAAGTCTATGACTGTCATTTTGATTAATCCTGTAGCTAAAAATATAACAATGGAGCTGGAAAAACATATTCAAATGGACCATTTTGGTCAGCAAAAATAGCTTGCCAAAATGTAAACTTATCATGGGACCACATTCATTTTGTTCAAATGTTGAAGGGGAAAATATTTTAAATACATGAAGAAGATTATTTCTTGTTATAATGAGTTTCCATTCAAATTTAAAATCATTGAAATGAGGCCATTCCCCCACCCTGTTCCCTATCTGAACTTTTTTTTTTTTAACTTGTAATAAGTATTTTAATGTATATTACATCTTTTAATTTAAATTCAATATATATTACACTTTTTATGTTTCTGTAGTGATGTAGAATAAAAGGTAACTTTGGAACTTTCTGTGAAGTAAGTTTTTTGAAGTCTGAGCCCTGTTGCTCAGCCCAACATGTCCATGCTGAGCAGTACAGGATGTGCAACACCCCATCTCCCTGGAGGCTCTGCTGCAGGGATTACTGACGTGGGCAAATATTTATGGAGTGGATACAGATTGCCCAGCCTCAGCCATTTGTGTATTCTCCACTCCAAGTCAATTGACTTAAAATGTAACTTCCAGATCTTTACTAGATGACAGAATTGCATGAGACATGTTTACATAAACTGTTTTCCATGGGGATGATTGTCAAGATATAATTAGAAGAAAATCAGATGTGTGCTGGTGGTTCCCTAGGCACGCCTAGGACTCCCCTGTGCCTCTTGCCCAGCTGAGTGCTCCCCTAGCTGCTGGAGTGGAATGCTCTTGGAGAGGAGGCATCAACAGATAATGCCATAAGCCAGTTACTGTGACTTAAAATGCACTGGGGTATTTTACACCTGTTTCCATTTTAAAATACTACAGACATTCTTCAAAGGTGGTCTGAAATGTCAAGGAACAAACTCCAAAAACTTTACTGTTGTCATCTGCAGGTTCTCAGCAATTAAAACATGTTCAGAATTCTTTCAAAATGTGGATTTTATTTTTTTTCTTTCAGTTGTTTTCCCCAACCCCCTATTGTATTCTATCCTCTCCCTTAGCAGCTTAGTTTACATATTGTTACTTTTGCAAAATCAATGTATTGATAAATAAATTGCAGGACCATTCTTTTCAAAGGAATGGAAATGATGGTGCTAAGCATTTCTGGGTGAGTGGGTGAACAGCCAGTTTCTTCTGTCTGGTGTTAATGAACCAGTAGAAAGGAACCATACACATCTCCTATAGATAGCCCTTAGACTGACCAAAGTCACCAAACACTGTAAGCTGAACTCACTTAGCACATGCTCACAAGATTCCTAAATCTGATATAATGGAAGGACAAGGAATGGGGTGGCAACTACTGGAGAAGACATTGACCCCATCAGTAGACACTTGCAGAAAGTCTGATCAAGCGTATTGCTGGGATGGATCTACAAGTGCTATGACTGGGATGCAGACATTGTTTTTTATGGCAGACATTTCTTAATGCCCCACAGATTTGGTCAAACATTTATGTTATGGTCATCTCTAAAATGTAATTAGTGTGTCAGATGTACCAAGCAAAACTTCTCTAGCTGATATTAAAGTAGACCAAATTTCAGAAATCATTATCCTAAATGGAAAAAAAAGCAAGCTCAGGTAACAAAAAGCCCTGCAAATACTTTTTTACTTGCTGATAATTATTTTTTACGACTAAGGTTTTCTTATTCTGTGACCCAAGATGCAGGGAGAGTCTGTGTTCAAATATGCAGGGAGTGCCACTGCAAGTGATGACTCTACACTGAATTAAAAAAATCCTGCATCATTCTTTAAAATCATTGTCATTCCCTGCAGTGTGTGTGCCATGTCTTTCAACTGCTTGCTATAAAACACTGGTGCCATTTGATGAGGCACTTGAGGCAGTCTATAAAGAGGATGATTGTTTTACTCCAACTGGTGCTTTAAAAGCTAAGAAGCCAAACTGCACCTGCAACTACATATTGTGAGTCCAAGTCAGCATTTGGTCCAGCATTCTGCAATTTAAATTTAGTGTTCCCTCTTCAGCCTTCCAAAAACACTCTCCATCTCATGAAGTGGAAAGGATAGATGGACATACAAATCTGGCTTAAATGAAATGTTTTCATAAACAGGAACTGAAGCAACAGGACTATATTTAATGTTGTGTACGGTTTATTTGCAGTGCAAACCCATCTTTTTTTTTGTGTGTTTGAAAAAGCACTCATACAACTGAAGCTTAGCAGACACAAAGTCCTAGATATGATGAACATTAAAATGATATAATATGATATGTTAACTCATCTAAACATAAAAACAACATCATTCTCACATTCAGTTGCTGATCTTAATAAAAACAGTGGAAACACAGAGGAGGGCATAAGCCTGGAAGAGGGGGAGTTGGTTACAAAGGGAGCTGTTAGGGCTGACATACTGCTTCTGAATTTCAAGGGCCATTAACTTAGTATCAAATATAGTGTGGCACCTGCCTTGACATCTGGCTTTTCAAATCCATCTCTAATGACCAGAGAAATTGAATTTAAATTCTGCAGCTACTGGCAGGTGCTTTTGTTAAGGGGTATGCCTCAAAGATATTTATCATAGGGGTTAAAAAAACTCCAAACCAGAACAAACTACATTTCCTTGGCCTATTACTCCATCCATTAAGAACTTTACTGTTAAAGAGATGGTTTTGTAAAAGCCTGTATAATTTTCCATGGCAGTTAGTGGTTTGGGTTTTGTTACAGCCTAAAATCAAAAAAGACTTTGCATGGACAGGGGTAGGTTCTAATAGACATTAAAATTGAGATCCTGATATATAGTATATTAGTGGAAAATTTACAGTGTGTCTTCCTGGTTTTATTAAAATATTAAAGTTTGAAAATTATTTATTCTCTAAAGTGTAATCATCCAGTTAAGAAATTTTCATACATCTGATTATAAAGGAAAGGTATGGATGGACAGTCCTGATGACTGTCATCAGAGTCAGATTATCAGATTATTAGAAGTCATATCTGCAAACTGATGCCATTCAGTTTTAAGATGCAGAAAACTCCATACTGGATGGCCTTAGTTTCTGTAAACTGGGGAACTAAGATTGCTAAACAAATAAAATAATACGGAGTCTGATTTAGGCATTTAACACGAACCTGAATTCCCAGTATAATAAAGGGAAAAAGAGTATATGTCTTTTGAATGCCTCAGAAGAGATCTTGGCTTCCTACATTAAATTTAACGAGGCTACTTGGTTTAATCTAATCTCTCTTCAGTGCAATCTTGGCCTCTGAAGTCAATATCCAGTGAAAACTATGCACACAAAATCCTGTTAGCTGGACAATCATATCAAGAGTCTCATGCTTGATTACTAAATACTGGCACAATCTAGAAGAGCTTGTTGTGGTTTGAGCCTCCCCAGCTGGCAACAAAGCACCACACAGTCACTCACTGACTCCTACCCATCTCTGGTGGGGTGGGGAGGAGAATATACAACAAAAGGCTCAAGGGTCAAGGCAAACGACAGGGAGGGCTCTCTCACCAACTATGGTCACATAAAAGACAGACTTGACTTGAGGAAATAAAATTGATTTAATTTAAACAAAAATCCCACCATCAATTTACCAATTGTATCAGTGTAGGACAGTGATAAATACAACTGAATCTTAAATACATCTTCCCCTCACTTCTCCCTTCTTCCTGGGCCTGGCTTTGCTACCTCCTCCCCACAATGTCACAGTGGTTCAGGGAATGGGGGTTGTGGTCAGTCCATTCCATGTTGTTGCCACTCCTTCCATCTCAGGGAGAAAACTTCACAGTCTTCCCCTGCAGCAATGTAGCATACATCCTATAGGAGACAGTCCTCCACAAATTTCTCTAACCATTGTGGGTCCCTTTTGCAGTCTGTAATTCTCCCAGTGACAGATTGGTCTATCATAGGTTTTCCTCAGAGCCACAGACATCTTCAGGATCAGTGTCCTGTTGCAGTGTGGGATTCTCCACAGGATGCAAACAATATTCTGCTCCACTCTTTATCTCTAAGTGCTGCAGAGGGTCAGCCTGCCATCTTAACATGGGCCAAAGGGGAATGGCTGCTCTGATGTGCCTCCCATCCTCCTTCCTCACCAGCCCCATGTCTGCATCATTGTCTCTATAATGTCTCACTACTTTCCAAAACAAAAAAGCACCCAAACAAAGGAAGCTGCCCAACAGGCTTTTCCCCTCCTAAATATGTTATTGTAGAGGTGCTTATTGACTTGTCCTTGGCTGTATCATTCTAGAAGGGGATTATATTTTTGCATTATTCTTACCAGATGTTGTTAGATAACAATTTGGCTTTACCGTCATAGCACTTTTTTTTGTGTTTTACTTTTCTATTTTTTTCCCCTTCTTTTTGGGTCTTGTTTCATGAAAGATTCTTCTGCTAGTGATGTATTTTTCAGTGGAGCATAACTAGTGTACATTGTTTTGTTATTCCACACAAAATTTTATGTCTAAATTGCCTAAGTTCCTATTGCCCTGGCATTCTAATTTTATGGTCCACTAGGTTCCAGTATCCTGCAGCACAAAACATTAGACAGCATGGCAAAAAAATAAATATGTTCAGCTGCATGATATAAAGCTAAGAATACTGTCAATAAAGTATATTAATGCTCTTCCTGCAAGTGGATGAATGGGGGTTCTTATTGTGGACTGCAAAGTTTCTTTGATTTTTGTAAGACAGAACATATATTTGTATATGGAAGATCTTTCTGTGGTTTAATAAATTGAGAATAATGCCATTTCTTCTGCAATTGCAACATCTTCTGTTCCCTTGATGGATCTTGCCATTTCACATGAATATTTCACTAAAGACAAACATGGACTATTTCATCCTTTGTGTCTAGGTTACGGCAAGGTAACTACTTTCGGTAGAATGCAGAGCGTCCTACATCTGATGGTTTCCAAGTGTCAGTTGGATATCTATAACAAGGATGAATTTTTCCATAAGTACCATTTCTGGCTTAATCCTCCACAGGTTTTACTGAGGAAGGTAAGTTGGACCAAGGTTAATAGCTTATCCAAAACTCTCCTTAGAGATGTGATACCGCTATTCAACTTTAGATGATACATATCCATGCCTGAGCATATCAGCCATGGTTCTTTGTATACTGCAGACTTTATCCTTTTATACAGTTCAGGCACTAAAAGACAGACAAACAAATTCTGCCTCAAGCATCCGCAAGGCAAAGAGAGACAATAGCTTGCTCAAAACTAACATTCTCAGGCTGAAATCCACCTGAAAAATAATTGGATGCACTAACTTTTAGAGATTTATGGAAACACTTCACCATAATCTCCTGATTTTCTAAAAGTATGGAACTAGGCAGTGATTTATCAGAAGTCATCTTAGTTCATACAGACAGGTGTGTATAGCTTATGTGTAACAGTATCCTGGAAACATCAGAAACAGTACGAAACTGGAAATGAAATTGTTTCCACCCATAACAGAATCACACAAAATCACAGAATTGTCACTGTTGGAAAAGACTTATAAGATCACTGCATTCGACCATCAACCCACTTGAAAATATGAACCAAGAAAACAAACACACAAAACCCCCAAACAAACAAACAAACAGCAACAACACCCTGCCCAAACAAACAAGACAAAAAAACAACCCCCCCAAAAAACACCTCACCATCCCACTAGTTCATGTCCTGAAGTGCCTCATCTACACATGTTTTGAATACCTCCATGGATCGTGATTCCACCGCCTCCCTCAGCAGCCCATTCCAACACCTGACTAGTTTTCAGTAAGGAAAGTCTTCCTAGTATCTCATCTGAACCTCCCCTGGTGCAAATTCAGGCCATTTCCTCTTGTCCTGTGGTTATTTAGTTGAGAGAAAAGGCTGCACCCACCTCACTAGAACCTCCTTTCAGGTAGTTGTAGAGTGCGATAAGGTCTCCCCTCAGCCTCGTCTTCTCCAAACGCAATCCCAATTTCCTCACCTTCTCCTTGTAGGACTTGTTCTCCAGACCCTTCACCTGCTTGGTCTCCCTTCTCTGAACTCACTCCAGCAACTTCTTGTCCTTTATTGGACATCACTGAGAAGACCCTGGTTCCATCCTCCTGACATTCACCTTTTACATATTTATAAACATTAATGAAGTCACCCCTCAGGCTCCTCCTCTCCAAGCTAAAGGGACCCAGCTCCCTCAGCCTTTCCTCATAAGGGAGATGTTCTACTCCCTTAATCTTCTTTGTGGCTCTGCACTGGACTGTTTCGAGCAGTTCCCTGTCCTTTTGAACTGAGGGGCCTAGAACAGGACACAATATGCCAGATGCAGCTTCACCAGGGCAGAGTAGAGGGGGAGGAGAACCTCTCTCAACCTATTAAACACACGCCTTCTAATACACCCCAGGGTGCCATTGGCCTTCTTGGACACAAGAGCACATTGCTGGCTCATGGTCATCCTGCTGTCCACCAGGACCCCCAGGTCTCTTTCCCCTACACTGTTTTCCAACAGCTCAGTCCCCAACCTATATTGGTACTTGGGGTTGTTCTTTCCCAGATGCAAGACTCTACACTTGCCCTTGTTATATTTCAATAAATTTCTCCCCATTCATCTCTCTAGCCTGTCTCAGTCTCATTGGATGGCAGCACAGCCTGCTGGTGTGTCATCCACTCCTCTTATTTTTGTGTCATCAGCAAATCTGCTGACAGTGCACTCTGTTCCTTCATCCAGGTCACTGATAAATCTATTGAATAATACTGGCCCCAGTACCAACCCTTGAGGGATTCCACTAGATACACGACTCCAGCCAGACTCTCCCATTGACCACAGCTCTCTGACTTCTCTCCTTGAGCCAGTTCACCATCGACCTCACTACCCAATCATCCAGACCACACTTCCTCAGTTTAGCTGTGAGGTTGCTGTGGGGGACGGTGTCAAATGCTTTACTGAAACCAAGATAAACCACATCCGCTGCTCTACCATCATCTATCCACCTGGTTATGTCCTCATAAAAGGCTGTCAGGTTGGTCAAACATGACTTTCCCTTGCTGAAACCGTGCTGACTGCTCCTAATGACCCTCTTATCCTTGATAAGCTTAGAGACAACACCAAGGAGTTGTTCCCTCACCTTTCCAGGGATGGAGGTGAGGCTGACTGGTCTATAGTTACCAAGGTCCTCCTTCTTACCCTTTTTGAAGACTGGAGTGACATTTGCTTTCCTCCAGTCCTCAGGCACCAATCCTGTTCCCCATGACTTACCAAAGATGATGGGGAGTGGCCTAGCAATGACTTCTGTCAGCTTCCTCAGCATCCATGTGTGCACCCCATCAGAACCCATGGATTTATGGATGTCCAGTTTGCTTAACTGGTCCCTAACTCAGTCCTCATCAACCAAGGCAAACTCCTCCTTTATCCTGACTTCCTCCGAGGCCTCAGGGGTATGGGGCTCCTGAGGACAGCCTCCAGCAGCATAGACAGAGACAAAGGTGGCTTTCTGTAACTCCGTTGCCTTTGTATCCTCTATCACCAGGGCACCCACCTCATTCATCAGTGGGCCTACAGTGCCTCTAGTGTTAGTTTTAACTGAAAGGTATTTGAAGAAGCCCTTTCTGTTGTCCTTGACCTCTCTTGCAGGTTTTAACTCCAAGGAGACCCTGGCTTTCCTGGTTGACTCCCTACATCCTCTGACAACAGTCAAGTTCTCCAAGTCCAGGTAGACAACTTCCACAGCCCTTCCCTTGTCCACTAGGTGGGTCATCTGGTCATAGAATAAGAACAGGTTTATCAAGCAAGACCTGCCTTTCCTGAACCCATGCTGGCTGGGCTTGATTCCCTGGCTATCCTGCACTTGTCTTGTGAGCTCACTCAGGATGAACCTTTCCATAATTTTTCCAGGTACTGAGGTCAGGCTGACAGGTCTGTAGTTCTCCATCTCCTCCTTCTGGCCCCTCTTGTAGAGGAGTGCCATGTTGTCAAGCCTCTAGTCATCTGGGACCTCCTCTGTTATCCAAGACTGCTGATAAATGATGGAGAAAGGCTTGGTGGGCTCCTCTACTATCTCCCTCAATACTCTAGGTGGATCCCATCTCACCCAGAATCACAGTATCACAGAATATTAGGGGTTGAAAGGGACCTCAAAAGATCATCTAGTCCAACCCCCCTCCTAGAACAGGATCACCTAGATCAGGTCACACATCCAGGTGCCATAGCAGGTCATTAACTGCGTCCTCCTAGATTATGGGGAGGTTGTTCTGCTCTCTATCCTTATCTTCCATCTCAGGAGTCTGAATACCCTGGGGGTAGCTGGTGTGACTAATAAAGACAGAGACAAAGGCGGCATTAAGTATGTCAGCCTTTTCAGCTCAGGAACAGCTGTGTACGTATTTATGCTGATTCTGGACTTTATTGTTCTGTCCTGATCCATTTGGACTTACTGGTTTGAAACTGTTTCTTGGAGATTTTCACATTATCAGACCCAAATGGTCTTTAATAACTTGCTTGATTGACTGGAGGGGAGTCCTAAATGTCAGGTTAATGGTTTTGGGATAGCACAGGCATGCAACATTCACTCTATGTCCACCCTCTGCCAAATATTCCATATGATAGAATTTCTTCTGCATAACCACCTACATGATATTTAGTTCCATTTCCAGTTATATTTCTTTTATCCATATTCAGAAATAGCTAATTCAAGACTATGTAGATAGATACTTTTAGAGAAGGATGTATAAGAAGAAAGAAGGTATGCAAGTATGAAAAGAGATATGGAAAAGCTATCTTCTGACTATCATCTTCAAGAAATGTCAAGTATCTGCAGCTGGAGTGAATTCACTGGCACACAGAAAACTCCACATCTTTTATTATTGTGTTACGACAACTGTATATATAAAACTATTTATGTTGGATGACAAAATGATGCGGTCTCATTTGCATTCCACCTATATTTAAGTATAGGAGGTAGCGTCCAGACCCAGTGCATGTCAGCTTACTGAATTTCAGGAAAAGGTACTATCAGGAGAAGTCTGATCCAGGTTAAATCAGGCAAAATGTTAAGACCACACTCTGCTACAGTTTAAGCTATTTCCTATAGGCTCAGCAATATGGTTCTGCTTGTTATGGTATTAGGACTGTGTTATCAAGGTTGTATTTGTTATCCACCAGGTTAGAAATTTTGGTTTTATTCTGAGAGTTTTTCTATAGTTTCTGTCACTTCAATTTGTACAAGAGCACTGCTGTGAAGAGGTAACCTCGGAGAAAGAATTAAAAACCCCAGCGAATAAAAATCCCCACACCTAGTCCAAACAAGTGTGCAACATTTAGTCTGGATCATTTAATCAGTTTGGTTTATCATGAGGCCATTAAAAAACTTGTACCGCAATAGGTATAGTCCATTGAGGTGGCCAGGCAGCTTCTGTTGGTGCTGTTATGATGCTGTTTATACTGGGAGTGGAGAGATGCAGCAACACACAAATTCACCAAGAGAAGGCTAATTTATTAATTTATAACCCCATTTTATATACCCTAGCCCCATAAGGTGATTGGTCAGTGATCACCCATCTCCTAGGGTGATTGGCTAAAGTCCTA
>WTSP01020838.1:44150-56304 GCA_025331215.1 Actenoides lindsayi | reverse complement strand
ATGAGTGAGAAAGGCAGGACTCTTACCAAATATTGTGAGAAGCGGAGAAAATCTCTCTGTTAACAGCTTTTCAGCATCCATACTGTTATGCTGGTTTGAAGGGACCATAATTATGGCCTTGGATTTAGGGGACTATAGAAAGAACTCTCTATGTAAATAATGGATTATTGAATTCACAGGAGCTGTCCTCTTCAGAACAGTAATTGCTTAAATTTCAGGATGCCCGTAGATGTCTCCATAATGGCATATGCTTGTAGTGGGACGTCAGTACAGTGTTCTTGAAAATTCCCATTTTGATAGAATTCACAACTGAGTAAACATATGTTTAAGTGTTATTCTGAAAAAAAGGATGCAGCGATTTGTTGGAGAATTTCATGAGGCATGAGTCTTGGGACTGCAAAAATAGTATTTTCTGAAGGAACTGATTTCTGTTGTCATCTGTTCTCATAACGACCTGGGAGAAATGAGAGATGCAATTAGCCAAGCATAGGGGAGATCAAATCACCATGATCAGAAGCCAATCCTGAATGTGGCAAATGTCCCAGACAGCAATCGAAATGAATATGAAGGACAGAGACAAAGGAAGCTCTAGTGTTAAAAAGGAGAAGCAGTAAAGTAATTTGGGTAAAGTTGTCAGTTTTTGGCTCAATCAAGTGAACCAAGAACTCATTCTTTTTTACCTCTGATTTTTCTGATTTTCTGCTTGTTACTGATTGCAAGAAATAACAGTAAAATGAGCACCTTGTATGTAAAAATGCACAGATTTTACTGAGTTTTATTGAGTTTTGTTTGAGCTTTGAGGCTTTGTTATCTTATCTGTACTACTGGGAAGAGAAGCTCACACCAACAGAGGTGGTTCAGAGGTGTACAGTGGTTCAGTAGCTTAGGTGTTTTTATGGATGTGGGAAGCCAGGGATCAGATAACTTTAATATGCAGGAAACAATTTAATTTGAAATGAAGTGAGGCTTTAAAACAATGTGGATGATGATTTCTGCAAGGTACAAATTGTTGACTTCAACCACATATACACAACAGGAAAAATTAAGAAGAAAATATTTTATTTCTCTGCCATTAGCTGTGTCTTTTTTTTTTTTTTTTTAATTTTGAGCAGATTCCCCTCCTTATGAACTGGATTTTTCATAGATTTTAGACACATAAAGAAATACTTTGATCATCACCTCTCACAGTCTGCATAATGCTTTAAAAAAAAATCAAATAGCAGTGATTGAAATGGATTATATCTAGAAAACCACAGGCATGTGTATTTTATTTTTCAATAAAATAAGATCTCTATGTCTCCTAGTAACTTAGATAGCCTCACGACAAAAATATCATGCCTGAATTTACCCATCATTCAGCAGCTTTCAGAAGGTACTTTCTGGAAGTACAAAAAGTCTTGGAAATTTTACATGTCAATGATACCAAATTTCTCATTAATCAGGTATATGAATGACTCTTTCCTAAACTTTCACAAATTTCTCAACTTCCTGCTGTAATTGCAGATTTAAGACGTAAACCGAGTACTGCAGTCATAGCTGTGTCAGTCTCTAAAAGAGAGGGATGCTACACTTGATAGTTCCACTTCATATTTTCCTGCTTGTACTTACAAGACTGTATTAGCTCTTTTGCTCCCATCATTGGCAAATGGTTCAGGCTCGCCCAGGCCTTAATGAGAAAGAAAACCATGCTCTTGACAAAGTTTACATTATAAGTGCCTTCATCTATGAACTTATACTTGTCTCTTTTGAAAATGGACTGTGAAACAGTAATTTTTTCTTTTATATTGCTTAAGTCTGTCTTTATGTCACAGGTGTTATCAGTATAATTTTTTGTCATTTTTTCCAGGCTAATGATGAAAATATGTAACCAGCTAAGGTAATATCCAGTCTTCATTGGAAAGCACTAGAAATGGATCTAGTTATGGATAATTCTATTTAAAATTGCACGGTGAAAAGCATCTGTTAACTAAATCACAATATGTATTATAAAGTTTTTATATAGTTTTATTTTTTTAACTCTAGATGCTGTGTGGCAACAAAGCTTTATTTTCTGTTAAGGGACAATTAATTTTTTTTGTTTGGAACCTTTGTTTAAGAAATTTACAACTCTAAGTAACTCATTGCCATCTGGCTTGTTGCCAAAGGGCCCTAAAGGGACTTTTCTATTGTCCTATCAATATTAGTGAAAGACTATTTGAAGCATGTTAATAACCCTGTCAATCTGAGCTACTAACTACATACATGATATCTTTCTAAAGACAGTTTATAGCTTGTAGCTATAAAGAAAGGAACTGAATTGTATCTTGCCAAGTAACTGGCTTTTAGGTAACCAACTCTCAACATGCAGTTCACTGAACTGAGTTTCTGTGTGCTGACCAGGGAACTTGGGGCAGCTTGAAGTGCCCAAATAGCCAGTAGGGTGTGGGACAATGAAACCAGCCATTAGAAAACAGATTAATATTGAATCTTAAATGTTTATTGTCTTTGGTAATACTCAAAGACTTGAATTAAATACCTTGTGAAATTTGGAATTACCTCAAGCTGGGATGGGATGGAGAACAGATATTCTCCTCTCCAAAAGCTGTTTAACTCTACAAGTTTCACAGGTCTGAAGAGAGAAAGAGTAAGAGGAAAGATGACTGTAGATCATGATAAGGTGTGCATTAACAAAGGATAGAATGGTATCTAGTCTCCAGGGTATGCTTATGCATTTGATACTAAGAGGCCCACCAAGAACAAAGAATCCCCCAAATTCCCAATCTTTATTCTTTATCCTGTGGGAAAGGTAGGTGCTGATTTTGTAGGCTGAAGTGCCTACTTCAGAGCAGGACTTTGCAGTTGGCCCTGAAAAAGCTGATCAGATGATCCTTCCATGTTCCTCATAGCACAGATCAGCAAGGTTGGATATGGAGACACCTATACATGTAGGCGTCTGCCTGGTCATCTCTTCATGTTTTTTGACATTTGGCACTTTGCTGGTCTCAGATTAGTGGTGCTTCTTCATTCTGCTTAGACCAAAAAGAAGAAATCTTTGATTTTAGGAGGGATCTGTAGTTGTTACTTTTAAATAAGAAAATAGAACACTATAATGATCAGACTGAATGTATGGGCTCCACATAAACTAACTTCTTGTAAAAGGTATGTTGTGAAAAGACCAAATCTAGAAGCTCTTCACAAACAACACAAAAGACAGCTTGGTGACAAGCATCGCTGATGGTTTTCTGAGACTTCTATGTCATGATTGATAGATCATAAAAATCCCACAAACACATGACTTTTCATCTCATCCTCTATGACTTTTATTACTGTGTGATCAGTAAAAACATATGATTTCATGACACAAATATCATGCCATGACACAAAAGAATGCAATTGCTCCCCTAAATCTGTGAGTTTACAATATGCCTTATCTCTGGCCTGAAAATCTGGAAGCTGCTTTCTTTCACTCTGCTTGTTTTCATATTGGTTTTGTTGGTTTGTTTTATTTTTTTTCTCTTCTATAATGTCCCCATAGGAATCTCTTCACTTGGATCATCTGAGATAAAGGAAAAGTCAATAGCTTGCATTACAAGTAATGGGAGACATTGATTTAGTTATATAATTTATAAACTGAATCAGCAACTAACCAGAAACATCCCTGGCATTGTAGCACAGGTGAGTGTATAATTCATCGAGGCAGAGAATATGCTGACTACATAAAGCCTTGAAGTTCCCCAGAGGTCACATAGCTCAGAATGGATATTTTTTTCCTCCTGATTTACCTTCTGTCACCCAGGCTGAGGACAAGCTATCCCAGAAAAGATGTGATGCTAAAGTCATGTGGATCCAATAATCAAATCCGCAGTTGAAGAAATAAATTTGTTTCATTTATGAATTGTACTCCTCAGACAAATTAGCTTTTTGTGGGCTTTCTATGTGTAATACAAATGGGAGATCAATAGCTCTATCCAATATTTGAGGATACAGTAATTCAAGTATAGTACAATGCTAGTGGTACTACACAATGGCTTCTCAGAATCCATGCAGAGAGGGGGATTAATCTCACTTACATTGACTATGTAAAATTTAGTTAACTGATCTAAATAAGTCATTTGAACTCCATTCACCATCCGTAGAGTCAGACTCATATTTCCATACAACAATTCCTTTGACCTATCAGAGATCTGTTTTAGGATATGATAAATAATTATTTGGATGTACATATTTCTCTTTGTTGACTACAGAGGGGCTACAGATGTCTAAAGTGTTAGCTTTATGTGCTAAAGTTAGGTAAAAGCAAAAGCCAATACATTTTTTTATGCCCTCTCATATAACTATTTCTAAATTTTTAACCTTTTATTAATCCTGGTAAAATACTGGACAATTTCTTAATGTCAGGAATAGTAAAATTCTATATTGTAAATGTTTTTAAAGTATACTATTCCTTTTTTTTAGATCCCTTCAGGTTTTCTTTTAGCTAAGTTTTGCTGGCTTGCTCGAAAAATTCAAATAGTTTAGAGAGGTATGGGTTTCCTTTACAGAAAGCAGTGGAAGGTTGCCAGCATCACACGTTCATCTATGGACTCCCAAACTTAATTTCCATTTCCCCTTCAATTTGCCCATTGCTAAAGAAAAACTTACTAGTTTCTAGTTCTGGTTTACTGACAATACAGTTCTTAAAGACAGTCACAGTACTTTCCATTCTCCAATACTCACTTATAATAGCAGATTTAAGCAAGATCTTATTTTCATTACCTTAGAACTTCCTGAAGTCTGTCATCCAGCTTTCAAACTTTGCAGTTGTTAATCAATTTGTTTTAGCACTTCTCTCTTAACTTGTTCTCTGACATTGCCTGTATAATCCTTGTACAGCTCTGAGGAATGTATCTAATTGATGCATCCGGAGACTAAACTTGGCATAAGAAACTGCTGTTTCTTTATAATCACCTCTGTTGAGCAGTCATCATATGTGAGGCAAAGTGAGGGCAAGTTCAACAGAAAAGTTACTCACCAATAAAAAATTAAGGATGTTTTAGCTTTTTTTTCTTTCTTTTTTTTTTTTTTTAAAAAAAAACCACACACAATGATGGTGTCTAAGCTGAATATTTGCACTAGGAGACAAAATCTAAATTTATAACAACTCTGAAAACAACTGCTTAACACTCATTAAGATTCAACAAAGCAAATGGAGTAGTAGGTATTTTAGAAAAGGAATGGAGAAGAAAACAACACCTTATACCACTGTAGAAACACATTATGTGTTCACATGTTAAATAATATACACAATCTGTTTTTTCCTGTCTGAGAAAGTCTATATAATAAGTCTGTATAAATACTTCCCCCCCCTTCAATCCTTAGATTTGTTCTTATTTGAAACTTAACATTTTGCAATTCATCTATAATTTACCTGAGTCACTGTTACATTAATTTTTCTAGTAAGTACATCCATTTGACTTGAGACTTTTGTTGCGCTAGGACCCTAATCATCCTTTCCCCTATCTGGGTCTTTAATTTTTGCTTTCTTCCGTCAAAAAGTGTTTTTCTACATGTGTTGTTGTAGAAAGAAAATAAAGCAGTTGCTGGTTCATTTGTTCTGTTTGTGCAGCAGAACTTAAAATTTCTTTCCGTCTTTCTATAAATGAAAGATTGTGTCATTCATGAGGAATGATTCTATCCTAAACCTGTTCAAAGCTTCTGTTTTAATGCTTCATAAAAGAACATTCATTTAAAACAAACAAAAATACACCCACTGACTCCAGCTACAGGGTTAGGATTTTAAGACCTTTTTTCATTCACAAGAAGATTCGTTTCAGATCTAATTAGAGAAATCACTATCAGCTTATTTCATTAAATGTATTCTTTTTAAAATTCCCTTCCTCATTGAAGAATTAAGAATTTTCTTAAGGTGTGATGTAGTAAAGTGGGAAGCAATGGAAAGCATATCCACTATAATCCTCTCTAATAAAGTGATGTGCCATGGAGTTTTCAGGGTGGTCACATCAAGGAGATAATTTCAGCTGCTAGCATATTCCTTGGGAAAAAATAATGTAAGATATGTCTGGTGGAAAGGCATTTAGAATTTAAATTTTTCAAATATTGTACATTTTTGAGCTTGAAAGTACCAAGAATATTAAAATACTTTCTTAAACTTTTTTTTTTACTTATCATACACTTTACTGGAAATTGATATTCAAGATCATAGGAACATAGGACAATTTAGGTTGGAAAGGACCTCAGGTGATCTCTAATCCACCCTCCTGCTCAAAGCAAGGTCATCTACGAGACAGACTAGTTTCTTCAGGTATTTATCCATCTGGATCTTGAAAACCTCCAAAGATGTACAACCTGATTAGTACCAATGCTTGACTGTCATTGTGGTAAACATTTTTTTCCTTATATCCACTCTGAACATCTCCCAGTGTGGAATAATGACTGGAAGTGAGTTAGAAATTAAAATGATTTTAAAGGTGCAGCATTGTTCACACATTAAGGGAAGGTATAACACCGGAGAAAATCTCAGGGTAGAGTACAACTGGTATGCAAGGAATTCGTTTCACAACAGTTCCCTAAGCAACACTGCCTGCAAGCAGCACGGGGGATGGAGTGGAGTGAAGATTCCACAGCCAGGACCCGTGAGATCACAACAGAGATGGGAACTTGATGGTATTACAGGACTGATAAGCTGCCTGTTTGCAACCCTGTGCCAACAGTCTGTCAGTTTTTGATGAAGTGCTGTCCTTTGTGTGAACTTTGCTCATTATAATGTCATTGTAATACCAAACCACACCTCCATCCCAAAGGCTACCCACCTCCAAAGTGCAACCACCCCTCACTGAGCTTGTGCTGTGAATTTTCTTCAGGTATATCTGTAAAAGAGAAGCAAGAGAAATTAACATCAATCATAATATTGGTATTTATGACTAAAGTCAATCAAGCTCTACCTTGAAGGTAAAAATAAGTATAAAAATGGTTTAAGTAAGGGGGGATGTCAGGGAAGACATCATCATGGACAAGTCAGGGTTGATACTATCGCTGACCATCTCTGACTCTCAGGATCAGTCAAATGGGCTGAACCTCTCTTCCTCCCCCCCCATCTTACCTTTGGGTAAGATCTGGGTTGTCCAAATCTTTCTCCAGAAAATTTAGAAATTTCACTAAGCTGCTCTTTAATTTAACGCATTTGGTACACCGACACATGCTTTGCAGACAGTGTATTTATCACCGGCAATCCACAACAACTTGTATTCCTGTTGCTCTGAATAAACTGCACTTTTCATGCTGCTAGTCACAGAAGTTCTCTCGTTGGGCACCACCAGCTCCTTACTGCCTGTGTGAGACGGTGGAGTGTGGCTAGCTGGGGACTGCAGTGTACTGTTAGTGAATCTGGAGCCGGGAGAGTTCAGATGCATTGAACATGATGGGACTAGTAGTGCCAAAATGGACACCACTCAGAATCTAAGCGTAGCCACCCCCAGCCCCTCTGATATCTTAGGACCAGCTGGAATTCAAGGAGGTTTATTTTCTGCCAAATTACTTTTACCCCTTTAAGCAACACCCAATTCAACTCGTGAGAAGCTGTCTCTTGATCTCTGGCCATACACCACTGTAACAAGTCTGGCTCCATAATTCTCTCAAAGTTACTGATAAACTGCTGTTAGTTCTCATAAAGCCAACTCTTCTCCACATTGAATAAACCCAGCTCCCTCAGCCTCTCCTTATAGGCCAACTGCTCAGCCCTCTGACCATCTTGGCAGCTCTATGTTTTTCAATGAAGGTTTGATAAAAAATTGAATATCCCGAAGTTCATGAATGCTTTAAGAATAAAACTTATTCAGGCTCATATTAATAAGTTACCTAAAAATATTAAGTTATCAGTAACAGTAGCCAACAGATAACAATTGTAGCATGTATCTAGGAAAGCAGTATTTTAAAATTAATTCAAGCTAGCAAGATAACCTATGACCACCTTTACATTTTATTCTTTTCTTTGAACAAATCCCATACCCCTCTCAAACTCTGCCTTCGCACCCACTTTTCCTGTCATGCCTTTCTTCACTGATGTCAATCTCAAACACTATACATCTCTAGATCTCTGTTACATTGCTTTCCACTTGCTACCAGCGTCCGAGTTCCACCCAAAGGTTGGTGTGTTGAGGAGCTTCATTTTGAGTCTCATTATTGTACTACCAAAAATAATGGGGATATCTAGACAGGTGTCAGCTGTGTGACTCTGTTCATATATACAACTCTCAATTACCAGTTCCGATATGAAGAATCACAGCTTCCATGTGCGGCAAAAACTCTGCATGAAATCCTGGGAACCTGTTATGGCTCTTGCATACCCACCCAGCCACAAATGTGCCTCTATCAAAGTGTAAGCAGGCTGGATATTCTGGATATGGCCACATATGTAGAAATTGCACTACTAACTTCAGGGTAAAAATGCTTTTAACTTGAGTGGAACTGTGACTTTTTTTCCTACACAACTTCTGTAGAATGCAATGTATGTTTATTGAACTTTCTACAAAACTGTAAGTCATAGGCTGTACCCCGGAGTCTACTACAATTGTAAAGACAATTACCCCTGCAATGAAATTTAGCTAAACTTTAAACTTCAAGATGTGTTGGACAAGATCAAGAACAAGTCTCTGTACCTTCAGATTCACAAAATTGGATGTATGATACATTCTTGATTTTTTTTTTGACCTATTGTTACAGTTGTTTTTCTTTCCCTTTTTCTTTTAAAGACAGCATACAGACCTAGCTATGTAACATAATGCAGTACATGTCACAGCACTGCAATATCAGCACTGCAATATTAATTTGAACTTGCAGGAGTACATCAATGATTATAGACTTTTGTATTAATAATATATCTTTTGCCAGTCATACCTTAGAAGCCTGAGTCATGGCTTCCCCATTTGTCAGGGAAATGGTCACAATACCAAAGAATAAGGAAGTTGCTCTATTACTGGGGTTGCTCAGAGATTTCAGGACAATAGATTGACCAAAAAATGTCAACTTTATGAAAACAAAAGTGCAACCAAGAAAGGATCAGATTTTAATTTTTTAATGTTTTTGTTCCGCTGTTCTGTACATAGTCTATGATAGATCTACACCAGCCAAAGAACCTGAGGTTGATGCAGTATGATCCCTTGTTATAAAATATGACTATGAGCACTGGCAGGTATGTGGTCCATGTGACCCAGTAGCCTCCCAGATAATGATAAACTTACAGAATGATTAAGGTTGGAAGGTGCCTCTTGAGGTTATTTGGTCTAGTTCACTGGTCATAGTAGATTGCTCAGTGCCTGGCTAATTGTCCAGCATGATCTAGGGCTTAGGATGGTCTAGGGGTAAGTTACTCAGTCCAGCCAACCTGTTGTCCCTTGACAATTTTATTTACAAAGTCTATTTACCCAGTCAGCAAAGTTTGGTTTTTTTTATCTTCAGTGAAGATAAAATACACACATTCAGAAGGTAACTCATCACGCCTATCTTAGACATACATATTATAACACTTTCTCCCTCACCTTGCCTTGCTTTTCACCTGTGATATGAAACGAATTTGATTTGAGTGCCGGGAAAGGATAAACTCAGTGGAAAGGATAAACTCAGTGGTGAAGCTACCTCTTCAGGACAGGTCACTTTTCCTGATACCTGTGTTCTGGTTTTCATTGAGCATTGTCACTTCAGTATCATTAGGACTAACAGTCCAGGAAATGTGTGATCTTCCTGAAGAGAATAATTTCCGGAGAGTTCTCTGTTAAGCTCTCTAACACAGACATTGAGAGGAAAATTCACCAGCCAAAATCTTGCAAACTTCCATATAATGTTTCAGAAAGCATATTTTACAACCTTTAGTGTCCAGGGACTTTCTTGTGGTCTAAAGACTGCTCTGAGAGATATTTTTTCCAAGGTAACAATTTTTGTTTTAGTAGATGAACAGAAAAATAATGCTGCTTCTATTTCAACTACACTTTGTGGGTTTTTTTTCCTTTACAGTCTATTTCTTTCAACAAAATGCCACTACATCAAAACTATGAGAAAGGAAAAACCTGTACTTATCACAAATTATCCAAAGATAAAATCATCTCTTTGCATAACTGATCAACAAACATGTCATGAATCCATTATTCTGTTCTTACAGGATTATAAAAAAGAAATCACATTTCTTTCAGTATTGGAAAACACCATAAAAAAATAACACACAACACATTCCCCACAGGGAAATTCTTCAGAAGAGTGTCATCAAAAGTTTTTATCAACAAATGGAACAACATGGTAACATCAAAATTGTCAGTATAGATAGTATATTTTCCTGACATGTCAAGAATACCAATGTTGTTATAGGTATACAATAAAACTGAAAAAAAAAGAAGACAAATATTATTATATTTTTATGCCTAAGTATTTAGAACATAAAGGGATCTAATAGCTGTAACAGTCAATGGTTTAAAAGTTTTTGGACATCCATTTATTTTTAAAATGCCACGTGGAAGTCTCGTATTTACTTTCAGATAGTCTAGTTAGTGCTATAAAATCTGAAGCATATGGTGAAGGCAGGGCCATGTTAACCCATATCTTCAGGTTTCTAAATTAGGCTCATTCTTTTTAAAGTACTGACCTTGCTCCTGAATGCATAACCTTTGTATGGATGCATTGCATCTACATCTACACCAACCAGTACACCAAATAATAACAGGACTAGCTTTGTGGAATGGCCTGGGCATATTTGGGCTGTGAAACAAGGCTGTTCAATGCAAACTGTCTATGGGAATTATTCCCAGCCTGTGCTAGTCCTGATCTGTTCCCAAGCATTCCTTGGGGAAAATAGGTGGTCCTGGCCAGAGGGGCACTGAGACATGGTGGTGCTGGCAGGTAGCTCCAATGTCTGTTACCATTTAATGTAATACTACAGACATCTTTTTGGACATCTGCATGCCTGCCGTGTTTGGTAGGGATTGAAGCATACAAACTTGTTCTAAGGTAATGCATTAAGAATGGTTTTGAAACTGAAGTCGATTTGAAAAATATAGATTATCTTTTGACCTTTTTATTTGCCCTGTGGGTAGGAATGATCAAACGCCAGTCTTTTTATTTAACTCTAATTTTTTATTATGGAGAGCTGCAGTTAAGCAGTTTCTGACTATCAATTATAATAAAGACAGAAGAAGATGAGATAGATAATTGAATATGCATTATTACAGAGATTGAACTATACTGTGGTTGCTACAGTGGGTTGATTCTGTAGGTTAAATAGCTTGATAGCATTTTACAACTAATGACTGATGATAGTAGCCTTTCATGGGATTTCATTTATGGAAACATTAGGGGCTGTTATGTGTTAGCAATACTCAACGATGGTCCTGCAATGCAGTGACTGAGAATTCTTACAGGAAATATCTAAATAATTTCCTTTGTTCAGTACAGTAATTGTTCTGTGAGTGATTCCAAATAATCTGCAAACCTTAATTTCCTATTTTGCTCTCAGACAAATTGATTACAAGCTACAATTTATTTAACTACATATGCCTTTATGCATTTAATGATTTTTTTTTTTTGTAATTTAACAAGCAATTTATAATTTCTGGTTTATTTCTTACCTGCAAAAGAGTATACTAGAAAAGGGGCAGAGGAGCACTCAGGTTTCATTCTTTTGCATTGGCAATGAAGTTTGTGGGTAAGCAAATTTGCTGGTAGCCAGCCCCACTAAGAAGACAGAGAACTCCCAGCTCAAGTGGAAGCATTTCCTAAAGCTCAAGGGAAGTAGAGGATGACTAACAATAAAGCATCCTCATGGCTATGGCTAACTCAGAATCAGGAATAAATCATCAACATCAATCTTACACAAGTTTTTGAAAGGCAGTCACTTAGGAAGATTATATTACAAAGTTTCAAAGTGACATGGTTTGGCAACAGTCCTGAAATTTTAAACACAAGAAAGACAAGCACCCCTCCTAATGTACATGATTAAATAAAATGCAGCATGTTATAAAACATTTAAGAAGACACCTCCAAAATGACTGCAGAGTCTGTAGTGATTGACAGCAAACCATGCTAAAAGAAATTAAAAAGCAGATCCAATAACCATATTACTGGGGCATGGGGCGGGGGGGGGGGGGGGGGGGCAAAGAAAAATTGTTTTTTCAAGAAGAGTGTTATGCTTGTGACA
>WTSP01020838.1:31167-44050 GCA_025331215.1 Actenoides lindsayi | reverse complement strand
TTTGAAGTCTAATATGCCACTAATGCAGGTTTTTATGGATACAGTGGAAGAACGCACTATTACAACTTAAAAGCAAGGATACACTATAACAAATTAGAAATCATGCTAAATACTATACATGAGTTACTTAATCACTTGTGTTTGCAAACTTACAGTATGTTAAATATTCACTTACCACTCCAGGTAAGGGTTCTCAATCTTAGAAAAGTCACCTTGGCAGATGTCTTGACCCAAGAAGGAAGGATCTCCATACAGGTGTGTTGGAGAGGCAACTCCCAAAATCTAAGCTAAACCTTAGCACTTTTATCCCCTGGTTTAGGTGACTGATTATACAGTTTGAATACACATGGTTGTGGCTGAAACTCCCCAAGTGGTTGTGGCAAAACTATGCCCGATTGGATTATGCTGTCCAGATACATAAAAGCTGTTGTCTGAAACCAGCACTGAAGCCCTCCAGGTTCTTTTTATTTTACTTTCTCAGGAAACCAAATAGTTGTTTGAACTGAGACTCAGGACGTACCATTTGTTGAGGAACTGCAGGGCTCAGCTCAGGTTTCAGTTCTTTGTGTGGTGCAGTATTGACCTGTTTGGCCTGGGGCTTATGGACAACTCAAGGCTGAGCCATCTACACAGCCCCCCATGTGCTCTCTATGCATAGATAGGGCCATAGCTAAGAAAATCAAGGTTGAATCACCTGCACAACCCTCCATGAGTTGCCTGCATGCACCAGATGACCCTGAAATTTGCTTATGAACGATGAGCCAGAAAATCTGTACACAGTCTAGAGGCATTCCCCACTGCAATGAGCAGAACCAGCTGTCATGTCAGGTACAAAGCCGTACATACCTTCCAATGTTATAATATGGTATACAGGATGTGTCTGTACTGCAGTCAGTGCTGTACCTGTACCTAATATATGCATATCTGAGCTAGTTTTACACTGGTGAGCAGTGGTAACAATTGTAATAAAGATGAAGTTGGGTTTTAAGATAGCTTAGAAACCTGAGTTGATACTCAGGGTCTCCTGTGACATACTATGTTGCTGAATGGCTTTTGTTACTCTCAGTCTGGTTACAGTATATCTACTACAGTAACCATGTTCTTCTGTAGATAAAGTTATCTAAGGCAGGAGTATTTCTCTCAAAGGTTAATATTTCTGGGTACGTGGGGGACAAGAATTTGCCAAAAAATTGTTATGGTGAAACATTGGATCTGAGTACAGCAAAGATGCTATTCTAAGGCAGCTGTCAGTTTTTGAATGGTCTTCATTACATATTTGTTACTAACAGCTGCAAAGCACTTGCTAAACCAAATTCTCTAAGTCTGTAAATACTACACAGTCTGTTTCCTAAGTGCTGACTTAACATTTTCTCTAGTATCCAGTTGTACAGTACTACAGGATGTTTGCTGAGCAGTAGCAAAAATCTAAAGTACATTCACGCTCTGAAAAATAAATCTGCCTATTCACTGTAAAATAATCATATTCTGGTGGTGCATCTCAGTGTTTTCTAGAAGAGGAAGCAATGAACTGAAAGTCTGTTAATCAACAATGAAATGAAGCTTGTAGTTCTGCATTCATCTGCTGCCAGTGGCACAGTAATTATAATTAGAGTGGAATATCTCTGCTGTAGAAACAACCACAGCCTGTACTCAAGACTAAGATGTTTTATGATTAGATATTAAACAAATATAGACAAATATACATATTTTTGTCCTGAAAGAAATATAATGTTCTCAGGTGCTAAATATCATAGAATACCTTACTGACCAGAGCTACGTGTGAAATTATTGGTCTGCTTTGGTAAAAAAATTGATGTTAAAGTCATAATTAGATAGTGATTCTCTATTAAAAATTGTCTCCAGTCCTCTTGCTCCTTGGCATTGCTATCTCCTCTGCATACAAACTTCTGCTTGTGGATAGCTTTAAGGATAGCTCCTCTTTCTGTCCCTGTTCCTGACTGGGACTGTGCAGAAACCCTGCAGACTCTTTCTATCCTCAGTCAATTATTTTTAGCAATACAACCCTGATATGACTTTCAGCAAAGCCAGGTGTTTTGTCTATATAATGAGGTGAGAAACATATCTTCCAATGTCCTCAGGTATTTGAAATGCAGCAACCATGTTAGACAAATACTGTTTCTGAAATCCTAAATGAACTGGAGAGTACTGAAAGTTGCCTTTGATACCCACACAGCTAAGAGCACACACTGTGACTATCATTTATGTGTTCAACATCAATAATGTACATTGTTTTGCAAAGTAAAACCACTCTTGGAAATCTGCAGACTTTGTTGTTTTCTCATTGACTTCAGTGGATATTGTTTTTTGATAGCGAGGACCGGATAAGTACCCTGGGGAGGGAAGTTCAGAAAAATAAACTGCGGTAGTGGTTTGAGTTTGAATACAAAATACCAGAATTTTAAATGAAGAATAAAAGGTTTAGAAAGAAGACAAGGATGGCATGACCAGTACAGTAAGTCATAAAAACCTAAAAATAATAATAATTAAAAAAAAAATTAATTGCCTGATGCAGGAGATCAAAGATATAAGAAAAAAGAAGATGGTTTTTAGTACAAAACGCAGTCATAATCATTATGGTAAAAACTGCTACCATTATTAATGACATCAAATGAAGGAACACAAAACTAAAAACTATAGAGTTCCAGATTTTCTATTCTATTATTCATAGATAATTTGAAAAATGCACATATTGTAGCTTTTTATGACTCACAAACTCTGATTTGTACATTTTGAAAGCAAAAAATGATTGCTGAACAATAATTATTCTCGTCTAGCCAAGTCTCAGTGACAGAAGGACAAAAATACAATATGTACAAGGCCATAAAACCAGAGGAATATTCCAGGAAGATATGATGCATCAAACACAAATATTTGCACTAGTTGATTTTTACAGGAACTTGCATATCATGTAGTAATCATTTGAAGTGTGTGCACTTTATTAGTAAGTCTATTTGAACTGAAATTGAAGTGATTTCATTTTCAGCTTTGATCACATCTCTATGTACTTTTTTAGAAGTCAGATTCTTGATGAAAGTTCATTTGTTTAACTGAGCTTTGGTTCACTTTGATTTTTCCAACTCTTGTATATAGTGCATGTTTTCTAAATGTGCTTAGTATTGTACAGTTAGAAGACATCATGCAAATATAGTCATACATAATTACAAACTTCTTTCCCCTAGATGATTCAAGAAAAATGGCTTTTTGTTTTTTTGAAGGACAACAATTTAACATTTACATTTGACCAACTGCAAAATAGGAATCAGTATCATCATCAGCGTGGATAAATCTATGCAAGAATTCTATCACAATGAAAGGTATGTAAAAACTGAATATCCTTTTTTTAGTATAGAAACAAATATATATTTATTATATATTAAGATATTCAGTGAAGTTCAATGATGATGATTCTCCAGTAAACCTCATTTTACTCTGCACTTTTAAAGCACTGATCTTCTGCAGCTTATCGTATTGTCATTCATATCTTTACAAAGTAAACACAAGTGGAAGAGCCTCACAGTAAAATTGGTGTCACAGGCCTTTTTGCATACATATAAATAAAGTTTGTAGTGGTGAGCACTGCCATAAAAAATTATGTAATGTGTATTCATTCTGGGATAACTGCCAATGTATCAGGTAGATAAATGAAAAGAGGAAATGAATGCTTTTCAGTGTCTGCTGCTCAGTTTTTTGCAGAAGAAAGAGTAAGGGAATGTTACATGGTAGGAAGACCTTGGCATAGGTTTTGAATGTGCAGCTGACATGTATGTGAAAGAACTGAGGAACAAAACCACAGCTTTAGGTTGTATTCTCTGTGGAACCAGGCTCACTCTGCAGGTGAGCTCAGTTGGATCAATGTGAAATTTTTTAGTACGGTGTTGGTAACTTTGTTGGGCCACAATGGGAATCAAGACCCTGCTATGCTAGGTACAATCTCATAATGAAAGGATTACCCTCATCACAGAGTTGGCAACCTAAGCCTTGAAAGGTGTAGGAAACCATCACTAGGACAAAGGCATCAATAAGAACACAATGTATAGCATGGGAAGTGGCAGCCACCACACACCATGCAAACAATTTTTAATGGGTTATGGATAAAAAAGTAGCTTTCAGGAAAGATCTGCAGAAGCAGCAACAGTCATGTGGAAGGTGGTAGCTCTCCTTTGGACTTTGCCCTGCTATCTCACTGCAATTTCTCACTGCCAATATCTATAGGCACCCATATTTCCAAACTGGGGACAGGTTACTTTACCATTCCCAGCAGCAATGGGCTGTGATTATTGACCATTTTAGAAAATGTAGATGTACTACCTATTGTATCCTCTATGTTTTCAAAGGAAGAGAAAGCTCCCAAGGCAAGAGGACAATTGCAGCACAGCACTGAATAGAGTCAAACACGAAGGAGCTAATTTGAAAAGATGTTGTTGCTTATAGTAGCCTTGAAATACAACCTATGTCTCAACAGCAAAGAGTTTCATAATGTCCTTCCTGAAGGAAAGGTCTGTTTTACTGATTTGAATACAATAGATTCAGAATCTTGACTAGGAATTTGCACATCAGTGGAAAAGCAAGAATTGTACTTGGAATCTAACCACAAAAGTGCTACAAAGCTTTTCCTTGACTAATGCATAAAGCAGATCTTGATTGCTGAAACTGCAGAGATAATGCATTGCAAGCTGAAAATGGACTAACAGATTTATACTAGAAGTTCCTGCTCTTTTGTAAACTTTAATCTTAGTGTCAGGTAGTGCTCAGCTACTAAAACACAGACCCTCACTTCTCCTCCTCTCAAAAATCTGGAATAATACTCTTATTTCTTTTCCCCAATATTCCAAAGGTCGAAACTCTTGTTTGCACAAACTTTCCACTGCCTGAGGAGGTTTGAAGCTACCTAAGCTTAAGATATCATCAGTAAGTTTTATGTGAATTTATAGAAATGGATGTTCTCATTCTCCCAGGGGCAATGTCTTATGTGCCATAAATCACAAAGTGCTACCTGGAGTCAACCTGTGCTCCTGTGTTCTTGGCCCCAGGTGGAGTTTTCGCTATCAAACTCTCTCTCATTTACTACTAATATAGTTTGCAACCATGTGGAAATGAACACTCTAGAGGAATACTGTGTGCAGAAAACGACCCAGTACAGTTTTGGTAAATCTTCTATGTCATGATTTGACCAAGAAATGTGCATTTAAAGCTAAGGGTATTACCTCTGACTGATGAAATCACTGAGCTACAACTTGGTGGAAGGTGTGGAGACATAATGGTGAAGTTTCACCAACTAATTGATCTGCTTTTCATGTGACTTGCTAAGCATCCTTGGCCATGCTCAGATACATAGTCTTCAGCTTGACTAACTTTTTCTTTTTTATAAATTATTTCATTTTGTGTCACACAGAATTGTTAGTATTGAAATAAATATTATTCAAGCCTGTATTTGAAAATTTGCCCCATGTTTGAGCTACAGCATTAATCAATATACTCTAAATGGGCTTTAAGTCAATTCTTTTTGAGCAAGACAATGTAGTTTATGAATTTATACATGAATAGAACTGCCAAATTTGTCCTTTCTGCTGGTTAATCCCACTTAGAGGCACAAAAGGCACTTCTGTGTCATCTTGATAGTAGAACCTCTGAGATTAGTTTTAGACAGTCTGGGCTGTATACCTAGAAATCTCACATGAGCAGGACTGTGCATGTGTAAATTGTATATTTGGTGAGTCTAGTGTACCCTGGACATGTTACACTTGTTATGTTTGCTGTTGTGTTCACTTGCACACATTGACTAACATACAGCTTCCTGGGCACATCAAGCAAAGGGATCATTTGAGCAGCCAAAGTAGGTATAAGATGTGGGCTATACCTGAGATAATGCCATTGGACATCTGCAACAAGCTTTAAACTACATATTTATTAATCTGCGTAAATGATGAAGGTGGCATCAAAGTGATGAAGTAGTAATACATTGGCCAAAAGTTTGTGTTGTGGCACTCAAATGGGAGACATGTTTGTTCTCATGTAGTGATTAGAGGAACAAAGTTAATAAAAATCAATCTAATTAGACATGTGATTAATTTCACATAACTTTACATGTCTTACAATTAAGTACCTAATCTAAACTCTCTGGTTAGTTGAGAAGTCAGTTACCACTGAAGAAAGATCTACTCTTTCATAAGGGAAGGGTATTATGCAGCTAAAATGAAGAACATGGATCTATTTCTGTCCTCTGAGAAGGGAAAAAGGCTAAACAACTTCCTAGATTAGATACATACATTTTCAGATACTAATACTGAGTGAGAATAAGTTATTCAAAGTGGAAAAAAGTTTTGGTTAGTAATTTCAGAGGAGACTCATACTTTCCACAATTATAAATTCTGGACAGCATGAATATGAACTATAAAGACTAATAAAATTCTATTGAGAATGAAACTTCCTGCCCACAATGCTTTGACATGAACTAACTCTGTCTAAGTACAGAAGGAATTTTTTCTGTTTTGAAATTTGCTCTGACATTTCCCTGGGATTTTGCAACTGAACTATGACAGTTTGCATTCTGTGATACCATCTATAGATTTTCATGTGAAGTGCAATATTATTTGAGCTAATTAGGGTATTTTCTGGTTAGCATTTACTAAAAATGAATGTTTCATAGGTTTTATTGGCATGTTCCTATGATGACTGTTGGTATAAAAAAAAGTAAGGTATTTTTCCAACAAAGTACTGCAAAAAAAATTGAAACCATTTACTTTGAGGTGTTTTTGGTTTTTTTTTACAGATTACTTCTACTTAAATTTTATGAGAACCCTAAGTAAATATGAATACATATTTATTCAGTGTTTTTCAAATTAAATCATATGAAGGCTAAATCACATCTGACAATGGTAGTCTACTTTTGCTATGGGGTTTTCAAAGGTTTGGAAAACTGTGATGGATCATTGCATGTTGCACAATGCTGCATACAGCTCACATACAATATCTCTATCTCTTCTGTGACTTACAGCATATCTCAAAAGACGAGGCTGGCTGATAGTGAGCTAATAAATTCTATGCCAAAAAATGCAGATGGGCTCTGAGGAAGGCCGCCAGCTGCCTGAAGTCCTATAGCTCTTGCGTGGAAGCACATTACTGCAATGAGAAAGTGCAGAATAGAAAGCATTTGGGTTGGCTCAGGAAGCAGATGCACAATATTTCTAAGGCTCACTGGTGTTCCTCCAGATGACTGCGTCTTGGTGCATGTGCAAACTGGCACTTCAAGGCTGAGTGAAAGTTAAAACTAGTTGGAAAAAAACCCAAACAACAAGAAACAGACTTGCATTTTTTGTCTAATTAAGCTAATTTTTGGTAAAGAAGAATAGATGTGCTTTCAGTATACTGGTTATAAGTTAAACATACGAGCTTTTTTTTTGTTGTTGTTAGTGAGAACAAATTCAATCTCTGCTTATTTGCACTTCTTGCTGGTTTTTTTCATTTATAAAGGACTTTTTCAGGTTTTTGGTTGGTTGGTTTTGTTTTGTTTTGTTTTGTTTTCTTGAAACAATAGTGAATGCAAAATAAGCACCTATTATTTCATGGTTTCACTGTGCAGCATAGTCTATTATTGTCTAATATAATCTTTATAATAAGAAATACAATGTACACAGGCATTAAATTGCTGAGGGAAATCCTGCAACAGAACACAATAATTTATTCAGTCAGTTTTCTTCTTGTCTGTGCCTGTTTGTCTTTTACTGTCACACTGTGATGTGAGTTGGTAGGAAAAGGAACTCCAAGTGGATCAAAGACTTTTTCCTTGCTTGGAAGATTTGAAGGGTCACCTGTCCTCTTTCCCTTGTCATAACACTACAGACAATGTTACTGCTTCTTAGAAATAGAAGCCTGTATGTTTGCATTGACTTTTTAATTTGTCAATGCAGAGAAACCAAAAAAATCATTGACTGCTATTGTGCTATATCCCCTTGTGCTTGAAAATATTTTGGCATAAAAATGCTTATAAAAAAGTGCTTATAAAAGGGACCCCAGCTTCCAGAGAGTCCTTAACCATCCTGTAGCAAATGTGACTAAAATCAGTGATCACACTGCTAGATCTAGGTGTCTCTTCAGATATGGTAGAAATAAATCCTTATTTCTCAAAGCACACCTTTACCGTAGTAAAGATTCAATCATGAATCATCAATGATGTTTCCACTTGAGTTCATGCTTTAATGGGACCCTAATGGAACAAAAAAGAGTTTCTGTGGGTGGCAGAAGCATCTTCACTTGTGTTTCCTGCATGGAATTTAATTTACAGTGGCACAGAGTGGCACATCCAAGTTCAGCACTTGAATGGAATTGCACCAAATGGCCTAATTTCAGAATGGGACCCCTTTCATTCTCCTTGTTTTGTGCATAACATGTTCTTCGTAGAAGACTTATAGCATGCTATTTACCAGTGGGGCAGCAGTTAGGACAAATATAATCTGCACTCTAAAAAAGACAAAAACTCTCTTCACAGACTGCTTGGTAGCTATGTTTTTTATCTGGATATTTTGGATGTTTAGTTCTACCTTAAAAATTCTTGAAAGGTTTAACCCACATTAGTGATAATTTATCTGCAACATTTCATTTTCAGAGGCAAAGTCAAGGTTTAGCTGAAAAATTAAAAAAAAAAAAGGTGACATAAATCACCAAGAAAAACGTCCCAACAAATGTTTCCCTTCCATCATGAGGATAAAAAGTGAATTAAGAGTCTTTGACAACTTGTATATCGAGTTTTGAGCTGATGCTGTCTTAAATGGCTGAATTATTGACCTCTGAAAAACGGACTTTGTAATGGAAACACTGACAGACTATAAACTATAGCTATGCTACTAGGGAGGGGAAGGAAATAGAGTAGTGTAATTACTAGTACATAAATATTGCTCTACTATTACCTTCACAGATCAAACTGAATCATGTTATTTCCAAAGCCCAAAGCTACAGAAAGCTGGTGGATACCATATGAGATGTCTTCATCCTTGCCTTGCCCCCTTTCCTGTCACACCCTTTTGTCTTGTCTTAAATGCTTAAGTGGAGTCCACAAGACTGCCAACTGCTAAAGCAACTAAGGTTCTTAGAAAGTTATGCTTGCCTCCCCCCAAAATTGAATGGCATGGACTAGATGAGAGAGGGGAAAAAGGCAAGAGTGCAGCTCCTGGGATGGAAAAACATGATAGGAAGGAATGCATAAAAACAGCAACTGAAAGAGAAGGAGAAGAGGTTGTGTAGAAAACAATGGATTGATTGAGAATTTCAGACCAGTGCAGTGATGGAGGTAAATTACAGGGATTTGGGCTCACTGGAGGAGAATGAAAGATGGAACAGAGTTCGAAGTGACATAATTGAATTGGCATTTCCCACCATGTTCCATGAATAAGCAAGGACATTAAAAGAAGGGAAGAACCATTTCTACTCAGAACAGATACCATAAGGAAGGTTTTACTTCTTAAGATTGAGGACAGTATTATTTTCCCCTTGAAATCCATCATCCAAACTTATCAAAGTAGAGGAAAAAAATGCTATGTTTTGTGAATGTTAAACCCGGTAAGATTATGCATCCACAGCATAACGTAGCTGCTTATTATGGGTAGGATGTATCTTAATAGTAGCTATGCAAACATAGTGTAAAGTAATGAAAAGTTATTTGACTGACAAATCAATTTTTCAGTATGAAAAGACCTTTTGTAAATGAGTGTTCATCATTTACTGAAGGCTTTTGATCTGAGACTTGAGAATAACTGCCAGAAAATTCAAACTCAGGGTTAAAAAACATGTAATTTGACTTGCAATGTAATTTTGTTTTGTTTTGTGCCAATTTAATATACTTTTAAGTATAAAGTAATCTTCCCAAGGAACAAAATAGATAATTTCCAATTGAAAAATTATTTTGAATTCCAGCATGGCTTATTGAAAAAAAATGTTGAAGAAAATTAATTTTTTTTTCAGTTCTTCTGGGGTTTTAGGGAAATGATAAAAGCAGAAGTGCAGCAATATAATAAAAAGTAAAATCATGAGCTACTTTAACAGTATTAAATATGTATATTTTGCAGTGAAGTTTTGATCAGTTGATTTCACAAAGCTCTTGATTGCAGTACCTCTACAAAATCTCAACACTTAAAACTATAACAATATCACCTCTGCCTGAAGAAGTCTGTGGTGGATCAACTCTGGCATGGCACCAGGTGCCCACCAAGCCCTTCTATCACTCCCCCCAACACCCATCAGCATGGCACGCAGGGAGAGAATAAGACGCAAGGAGTCGTGGGTTATGATAGATAAGATGTTATTCTCTACTTCCCGTCCACAGGCCATGTCGGGCTGAGTCCAGGAAGCAGGGCTCCAGGAACACGCAGCAGCCGCTTGGAGGACAAAGAGGAATGCCCCCCCATCCTCCTCCTGCCTTCTCCCTTTATAGTTGAGCTGACGTCACATGGTATGGAATATCCCACTGGTCAACTCAGGTCGTCTGTATCCCCTCCCCCATCTTGCCTCCCCAGCCTCTGGTGCTGTGTGAGCACTGGCAGTCATAACACGGGTGTGTTATTAACACCGTCCAGCTCCCAGTACTGAAGCATGAGGGCTGGATGGGGAAAAGCAGCTCAGCAAGACCTACTGCAATCTATACATCGATCTATTGTCTTTCTCACATGGATAATGGACTATATGGTATCATGTTCTGTAGACACTATTCTGTATACTTAGTAATATTGTTGCCTTTCCTTTCATCTTTGCAAGTTTTTTGTTTCGGTATTTTTTTTTTCAGATGGGTTTACCTGAATTCCACCCATGATGGGTTTTTATTTATAATATATAGTTTTAATATCTTCTAGTTAAAAGTTTTCTGTATTAGTGGTTGCTTCTTTCATAAGAATGCTTATATTCTATGTTTTATTCAGTTTCTGGTTTTTTGGTTATTTTTTTCAGCCCTGACATTTTTGAGGAATGTTGCCGGACACTTATTCAGGAGTAATAATAGCAAATTATTACTCCACTGGACACCAACTGGACTATGTGCATTACACTGTACTTTTATGCATTGGATTTCACCACTTCTACTTCATTCTTTTCTTCCTTCATAGTTGTCATAGAATCATAAAATCACAGAACATCCTGAGGACTCATGAGAATCATTGAGTCTAATTCCTGACTCCACACAGGGCAACCTAAAATTTGAACCATATATCTAAGAGTGGTGCCCAAATGCTTCTTGAACAGACAAGCTTGAGGTCATGACAACGTGTTTGGGGAGCTTGTTCCAGTGCTTCACCAGCCTCTCAGTGAAGAACATTTTCCTAATGTCCAGTCTGGACTTCTGCTGCAGTTTTAAGCCATCCTCTCATGACCTATCACCAGACACCATAGAGAAGACATCATCACCTCCCCCTTTGCTTTCCCTCACAAGAAAGTTGTACACAGGAATGATGTCACCCCTCAGTCTCCTCCTCTCTAAGCTGAGCAAACCTAATATACTCAGTCGTTACTCATACCTCATGCGCTCTAGTCCCTTCATATCATTTTTGCCATCCTTTGGACACGTCTAATGTTTTTATACCTTTCATATATTGTGGATCCCAAAACTGTACCCGGTACTCACTGTGAGACTGCACCAATACTGAGTAAATTCAGCTTTCTCATGTTGGAATTTCTTTAAAACTCTGCATTGACTTAGTTATTTTTATTTGGTTCTGAAATGTTTTCTATTTGAAATTTGAATTTCAGACAGCTTTTCCCAGTAAGGACTGGTTCTTAGAGCTTCTCTGCTCTAAATGTCAATGTAGAAATGTGGTTTGATTTTCCTTGTGATAGTATCTTTTATAGCCCTTTTACACCCTTATGAGCTCCACCAACTATTTCTGGCATGCTTCCTGATTCCAGTGTTCTTAAAACAGTTTTTGTTAAAAGCTTTAATACTTTCAGTTAATTATTCTCAACAAAATGATGTGTCTTTTTTTTTGTACAGTGCTTTTTCATATTTAAGTTGCTAGTTTGATATATTTTGTTTTCTTTCCTTATGGATGAGTCACCCCTAGCTTTGGTGACATCATAACTTTTACAGTTTCTGATTTTTTTTTATTTTTTATTTTTTTAATTTTATTTTTTAGTGGTACAAGCTTCCTAAAATTAGTTATGGTACACAGTAACAGAAAACTGCTGAGTAAATTTCTTAGATAGTTACACAAATTCTTATGGGTTTCAGTTTTGGTTTAGTTTGGTTTGGTTTGGTTTGGTTTTTTTCAGTGGAAAGTGATGTAAAGTGGGTTGTTATGTTTAGTATTAATTTGCCTTTATAATGTGATTAATTTGGCAGTATCCATCTGTACTACATTTATTTTGAACATAACATGATTGCTTCATTTCTTCCTTTCTTCTTTACATCAGAACCTAGTACAAGAAGTTATTCAGGATTAATTAAAAAAAATAAAACATTTCTAATTCTTTCAGATTTTTTTAATATACTTTGCTTTATGTGATTGTAAGAGATGAGAGGATAAAAAAGTAAAACATTTTTATTTTCCAAGTGTCAATAACAGAAATTCCATTGTATGTTTCACAAGTATCATAAACAAGGAAGTCTGACTAAATTAATGAAGCTAATTATAAAGGGGCATTTAATGTATTTAAGAGGTCATCTATTACATTAAATAGAGGAAATTAAAAAATAAAACAAAACAAAGAAAAAACCCATCCACCAATAACAGGAAAGAATTTATTTCTATAAATCTACAGTTTATAAAATCTAAAAAAGACAGAAAAAAAAAAAAAAGATAAAGTCTTTTGGTGTGTGTGTCTTTTGGGTTTTTTTTGTATTTTGAATATTAACATTTAGAATTCATTCTGAGATTTTAAAAAATTA
>WTSP01020838.1:0-31067 GCA_025331215.1 Actenoides lindsayi | reverse complement strand
TCTGGTGCTGTGTGAGCACTGGCAGTCATAACACGGGTGTGTTATCAACACCCTCCAGCTCCCAGTACTGCAACATGAGGGCTGGATGGGGAAAAGTAGCTCAGCCAGACCCACTACAAAGTCTTTAAGATGCTGACTAATGGAGGGTGAAACATAGTCTTTGAGGAACCAGCAGTTCTTGTGGTTTTGCACTTTCTTTTAGGCTTCCATTGCTGGGCTAGGTGATCTCAGTCTGACCAAACACAGCAGTTCTTGTGTTGCTATGCTAGCTGACTTCAGCGAGGCAGGTCTGTTTTTAACTCTTGCCTGCAGTTAGCATTTTGCCTTCTCTATTGCACTACTACAGATTTTAAGGAAAAAAATACTAAACGGAAAAAAAAACCAAACCCAAAACCAATAAGCAATCATAATAGCAGTAATGGCAAGTGGCAAAAGAGGAGGAGGCTGAGATGAGTAGACTCAAAAGTAATTTCTAACACTGATCATCGGCTGTAGGTAAGCTTCTATTCACCCAATATTCAGTTCTAAACTCTCCTAAGAAAAAGTCTACAGAGTAGCAGGGGAAATTACAGAGAGGAAGAAGAGTCAGACCAGATGACAAGACACACACTGCTTATGATCAAAAAGTAGAACAAAGTAGGCAGCCTGCAGAATCTTTCTTCAGGACAAAATATAAACTAAGAGAATAGCAAGCCTGAGGTCAAAATATTTTGTTCGACAAGACTCAAGATTAATCCAAGAGTTGACAGGATAAATATATGTCTTTTAAGAGGAGAGTGTTGACAAGAGAGACTAAATCTTTCATTATAGCATCCTTGAATTCAAGGAAGAGATTTAAATTGGTCTCTGCTGTTGGTCTCTTTTCATAACTGTCAACATGTTTTGGATACCTGCTTTATCAGTCTTAAAATTTTCTGTATACTTAAAATTGTATACTTAATGCATGTCTTGACTAGAGAGAGAAGTGTCCTGCCTAAATTCCACTATAGTCTAGGGTTTGGAGGAGATCCACATAGAACCTGTGTCCTCAGAGGCATCTATTCATGCATGTAATACAAGAAACAAATGCCAGCATCATTGGTTTGATTGCAAAATGCTGGCACAATGGCAGAATAGCCTAGTAGTTAAACCAGGTTTTAACTCCACAGGTGACACCTCTCCAGACAGAACCCAGATGTCCCTCATCTAGTAAGATACATGAAAAGAGGACTATTCTGAAGGTAGTGACAAGTTTCTAAAAGAATCAAGACATTGCTAAATACTGAGCTGGAAGTGACTTCAGGCATACTTGAGACTCAAACTTCATCTTCAGCATGTGAAACTAAACTGAGTTACTAATCTCAGAAAGCTTTAGGAGCAGTTTACTGTCACCCTAATATTACATCTAACCTAAGGTTAATTTAGGAGCTTAGACACTTAGGGATCTCTGTACAGACAGTTAAGATATCTAAATATGTATCAAGACATTTAAAATCTGCATCAAAATCTAGTAGTACCTCTTTCTCTTTTACTGAAGGTAGCTGTCCTGTTGTCAATATGACAAAATGCCAATCTAAGCACATCTTTGAAGTGTCTAACGTTAGTGGCAATTTGATCTCTTGATTTCCCATACAGTTGAAATCTGGAGACATTCTTAATGTATCAACATACAACAATGTACACCTCAACAGTCATCTGGAAGTCTTCACAAGAACTCAGGCTTATATCAAGTGATCATTAGAAAGTCAGGGCATGTTACCTAAGGTTGGATGGCAGTGAAAAGGACTCAGGAAATTCAGGTTAAATGAAACTAAGAGCCTTGTGTTAGATATCTTCTCTTTGGCAAAGTTCATGCTGAATACTTGTATCAATAAGAATATAATATAAATGAGCGCACTGTAAGGGTCTGGAGTTTCCCAAAATATAAATATCAGTCTTTCTAGAGAGTGGGTTTTTGTTGGGTATTTTTGTAATGCCAAAAATTATGTTGTATATGACAGAAGTCAAAGTCAGCAATAAAGGAATAGAAGTAATACACTTTGGAAAGAGTGATTACATTAGGTCTGACAACATGAAGGAGAGTCATAGACTTAAGCTCAGGAACTGTGGGATAGAAGAATGGACAGTGGAATGGATTAAAAACTGGCTACACAATAGAGCCCAAAGAGTGGTGATCAATGGTGCAGAGTCCAGCTGGAGACCTGTAACTAGTGGAGTCCCCCAGGGATCAGTGCTGCCTCCAGTCCTGTTCAACATCTTTATCAACGACCTTGATGACAGGATAGATTGCCTTCTCAGCAAGTTTGCTGATGACACAAAACTGGGAGGATTGGATGATTCACCTGAAGGCAAGATTTGGACAGACTGGAGAGCTGGACAAAGAGGAACCTAATGAGTTTTAACAAGAGCAAGTGCAGAGTCCTGCAGCTGGGAAGGAACAATAAAATGCACCAGTACAGGCTAGGAGGCAATCTGCTAGAAAGCAGCTCTGTGGAATAGGACCTTGTAGTCCTGATAGACAAGTTACCCATGGGGCAACAATGTGCCCTTGTGGCCAAGAAGGCCAATGGTATCCTGGGGTGTATTAAGAAGAGTGTGTCCAGCAGATCAAGGGAGGTTGTCCTCCCCCTCTACTCTGCCCTAGTGAGACCTCACCTGGAGTATTGGGTTCAGATCTGGGCTCTCCAGTTCAAGAGGGACAGAGATCTAGAGAGACTCCAACGGAGGCTACGAGGATGATTAAGGGACTGGAACACCTGCTTTACAAGGAAAGGCTGAGAGACCTCGGGCTTTTTAGTCCGGACAGGAGAAAACTGAGAGGGACTCTGATGAATGTCTATAAATACATAGGGGCTGGGTGTCTAGAAGGCAGGGATAACTTCTTTTCACTTTTGCTTTGTGATAGGATAGGGGGCAATAGATTCAAGCTTGAGTACAGGAAGTTCCACCTCAACATAAGGAAGAACTTCCTTACTGTAAGGGTTACAGAGCACTGGAACAGAGTCCCCTGAGAGGTTGTGGAGTCTCCTTCTCTGGAGACTTTCAAGACCTGTCTGGATGCATTTCTGAGTGATGTGCTCTAGTTTTGTTCTGCTCTGGTAGGGGGGGTGGATTCGATGATCTTCAGAGGTCCCTTCCAACCCCTAACATTCTGTGATTCTGTGACTTTGTCTAGGAGATCTAAAATGTACTGTTTCTTACTCTAGATTCATCTCTCCCTAATGCAATACTTAGCTGGATGTTAAATGAATTACAAAGGGCAATAGAATTTAAATGGACAAATTTATTATATTTTAAAAGAATACTATCTCTTGGCAATCAAAGAATAAATGTTTAAATATTAGCCACAATATTAGAAAACAAAATAACTTCCTTATTCTTGTTCAACAGAACACCATCAATGCACAACTAGTATGAAGTCACAAAACACAAAATGTTGGAAATTTGATCTCTCCATTGTGTGTTTGCTTCACAAACCTGCATCTATAGTTTTGGGTTAGTTCTAACGTAGAATTAAACAAATATTTTGACCTTGAATGTTGTTGCAAATAAAGCTATCCTCTATCTCAACATCCACAAAGTATCTCAACATCGAATTAGGCAGCCGTAGGAAAGACAGATGTTCAAAAATGGTCAGCATCTGTTTATTTTACTTCTTCATAGGAGTCTTTCTCTCTTTTGAACCCTTTCTGTGGTTTTAGTGTTCAAGAAGTTCACTTAGCCTTGAAAAATCAACAAAGTTTATATTGAGTGAGAGAAGAGAGGAAAATTATCTTTAAAGCACAATTTATTTTGCAGAAGAGGTGATTTAAACAACACTTGTTCTTGCCCAATGGTCTCAGCTTTGATGAATGTTCTGGCAGAAAAAAAGCAAAATAATAAACCCCCAATTTTATTACACATTTGAAACCGTTGTATTACATGTCAGATCTCCATAATTCAGCATTTTTTATTATTTGAACATCAGTTCAGTTGTGCCCAGTAATAATACTAGTGAGAAGGTGATGAAGAAATAGTGGAAATGATGGACTGGATAAAGGAGTTTGAATGGTGATTTTGTTGCTCAGCCAGAAGTGTAAACACTTTAGAGAGGTAGTTAAAATTTTCTAAGCACATTTGAAATAAGAAGAAAATTAAATTAATAAACTAAATAAGGTGGCATGAAATTATATATTTAGTGCATGTAGTGTTAAATAAGGAGAAGACAAAGTTCTATTCACTGAAAATATAGTGTTTTGGATGAGAAACCTACAGTTTTAACTGAAACTAGTTTTACCTCTTCCTATATGAAATGGCAGAGGAAAGACTTTCAGTAAGTTTGTAACATTTTTGGTTTTGTTACATGATTCAATGTGAATTCTCTTCATGTTTAACACAACAATATTTCTCTCCATGTCTTGAAATACATAAACTAGCAAAATGAAAATATTTTGAACTCCTTCAACTTTACTATTTAAGTGATGAAAAAAAAGCAAAATTAAGCTTTTCTTCTAAAACATAATACGTTTCTTATGAAATGTAGCAATTTTGAGAAGAAATATATCTTTTGGTGAAATAATTTCTAGAATAAAAATGCCCATATGTTTTCTCTGGTTGATTCCAGCATAAGGAAAGGTTGTCTATGAATGACAGGAGGCATGGGGGATGATGTTGTCCTCTTTAGGTTCGTGGTTATGTATAAAGAATAGGGAAAGACAAAGAACTAAGGGATATCCGTTGACAAGGGCTGGCTCCTGGCATTAGCAAGGATTACAGAGCAATAGGAGCAGATCTGGAGACATGGTGCTGATGACCTGATAAACACACTGCATTTGTTTCACTGGATTTCCTTCAGACTTGCTTGTGTCTGTTTCTCTGCATCAAATGCTGATTCAAGGCTGGAGTAAGCTTCCTCAGTTCCTCATTTTATGGTCTGGTTTAATGTGACTGGAATCCAGTTTGTACGCTTTGAGACCTCTCTGAGTACACAGGCAGGATTCAGAGGTTTGCTTTTGTACTGAGTTAATGTAGCAAGCTATCAGTAGCAGGGGGGCTGCAGAGGTGGCTTCTGTGAGAAGCTTCCAGAAGCTTCCCCCACGTCCAATGGGGTCAATGCCAGCTGGCTCCAAGACAGGAGGGTTCCCACTCTGGAGCAAGGGAAGAATGTGAGGAGGAAGGAGACAACATGTGATGAGCTGACCACACCCTCCATTCCCTGTTCTTCTGCACTGTTTGAAGGAAGGAGGTAGCGAAAACTTGAAATAAAGTTAAGCTCAGGAAGAAGGAAGGTATAAGGGGAAAGTGTTCTTAAGTTTTATTTTTATTTCTCATTACCCTACTCTGATCTGATTGGTAATAAATTGAATTAATTTCCTCAAGTTAAGTTTGTTTTGCCCATGATGGTAATTGCTGAGTGATCTTTCTGTCCTTATCTCAACCTGTGAGCCTTTTGTTGTATTTTTTCTCCCTCTACCTAGCTGATGAGGGGGACCCATAGAGTGACTTGGTGAGCACTTAGCATTCAGCCAAGGTCAACTTACCACAGGTTTAAAAATGCATCTTAGATTTGAACAAAATGCTGCTGTAGATGCCAACTTTGTGATGCCAGCACAGTGTGAGTGTTGCACATCTCTTCTCTTGGCCTCACATGCATGAGGCTCCAGAGAGCTGAGATCATCATTGTGACTGACAGTTAAGTTTCTCACACTGTTTATGGGAATTGCTGATGCAAATGAGTGCCAAGGTGGATGCTGCTGACTACAGATGTGCAGTAACTCCAGTGACAAAAGAAATGTAAATGTCCATCTGACCCTAGGCGATCTTCCACCTAAATTCATGTATTAGGAGACTGATATGCTCATTTACTAAAGGAGTGAGAACAGAGTTTCTGCTCCAGAAAAAGCTTGGTTTTTTTGTGTATTCTCTGCTGATAAGGCATGAATCTGCAGAAGAACCATATGATGTCCTAGGGCAAGACTTCTCTGTCCATTACTCCCACATGCTCATTCAGCAGCAAGGGCAGAAAGGAAAATAACTTCATTCCTGATGAGGGGTTTCCACACGGCAATCACTGTTGATTATAGGACAGGTTGTCTCACAAGAATGACTGTAATGCTGAAGAGAGAAGGCTTGATTTGTCCCTGTGCTTGGGACTAGTTTGAACTTTCTGACTTCTAGAGTTCCATTATAGGTTGGAGTAATTCAGAGCAGCCTGGAGACAGGAATAACCTGAGGGCTATATTGGCTGATAACTGGGTCCTTCTTTTAACTGCTTCTTTTAGGGAGCTCAGTTGAGGCTGTAAATTCTTTTAGTTTCTTCAAAACAGCTGCTTCTGCAACTATATGTTTAGAAAGCTTCAATAACTGCTACTGTAAATAGTGCAAATGGAAAACTGAGAGTGAAGTAAGGTCAGTTTTCATCACAGAACTAGAGTTTAACTTTTCAAGTTTTGCTGCTGGCAATCTATGATACCATGAGCAAAAACTCCTAGCCAATCTATGGTTTTATTTCTCTATGTTTGCTTGATTTTATAAAGACCTCCGAAAGGCTTTCACAAGAAAATACAATTATACTCAAAGTGAGTATTTTTTTTTATATTTCTTTGTATTTTTTTTTTTTATATTTCAGATAATCCATCACAAACCTCATTCACTTTCTTCCTCCACCTCAACAGTAATTCCTTACTGTAATGATTACAATTTTCTCTAGTGCTTTCTAAACCTGTCTTCAAAATGTCAGTTGATAAAATGGGTTTTGTAGCCTGTTCTGAAAAATATCTCATTCACAGTACTTGATTTCATAAACAGGCGCAAATGCTAAGGTTGCGGCATTCCTGCAAGGAAACTTCTGCCATACACAATGGAGCTATTGCCTGAGTCCTTTTGCTGGCATCAGTTCTCACGTGCCTCAATTTTTCAAATATCCAGTGGGAAGTTACCACGAGAAAGCACAATTTTGTCAGTATTATAGATAAATAATTTTCCTGGCACCGAATTCTTTATTCTTCCAGCTTACTTACTGAGTCCTAATCATCACTCCGCCTAGGATGTGGTTATGAGTCAATTGGCTTTGATGCCTACTGTAAAAAAAGCATTTTCAACCCTTAATTTTGCAAAAAAAAAAAAAAAAATGCATGAATGTTTAAGAGACATGTTGATGAATGGGAAGTTATTCCCTAATGGTGATGACTGTATCTGAACCTGGAAAATATAATTTATTGTACTGTCGAAGTGAATCTGATAAAACTTTTACCTTTGTGGTCAGTAATATTTTTAACCTACAGTAGATTACACGTAGTTACCAAAAAGGTACTTCTTAATGTACATCCCTTGGAGATGAAGCAGAACTAATCAATTGAGTATAATAACAAAAGAGACAGATTTATCAGTTCAATTTACCCAATTGGCATGATTTGTGGTTAGGGCAGAAAAGTTTAAAATGAAAGCAAGGTTTATTATGGCCATACTCTGAACTAGACTAGAGCTGAAAAGCTTCTGCCAATATATTGACCTGTGAACTGAGACATCCAATTCATTGTGTGCATATTTAGACCTTGATTTATTAGAAATGTGAAACTAGGGCTTGCTTTCTCCTGTTGGAGTGAGCGGAAAGAGTATTTCCCCTGAAGACTTCTTTGGGCCTTGCACCTTTCTGTGCTGTCTGGAACATAACTCGCGTCTTATGAAATTCATGAGAATCTTTCCACTGATGTGGGGAAGTGAGGTTTACAGCAGCTCCTTAAATCAGCACTGACTGTAATAGCTTGCTTTTGATCCTAAAAGAGAATTCAGTGTGTATAAAGCCAGAAGATCATTGCATAGTCACTCTCAACACGTTGCAACTTTGTCAGGAAAAAGGAATCTTCTGAATGTGGCTGTTTCAAGACTTGTAATTCATGGGTGGAGTGGTATCAGAAGTTAAATATCTTCTAATTAAACCAACGTCAGAGTATACTTTCTGCTTCTATGACCAAAGGTGGCATAGCCAGACCTTACTAGGTCCTAAGACAGGGTGACTACTTGTAAATTGCCTTTGGGAATGGTCTGTGCCAGTTCCCAGATCGTACCTAGGAGTCATTTGAGAGACTGTCCATATCAAAATGGTGCAGGAACTCGTCTGTCAGTATAAAAACACAATTTCCAGACTGCTGCTTTCACACCTCTGCCCAGTCTCTGTTTAATTTATTAACAGAGATGCACCCAAAGAGCTCCTGGACCTGTCCGTATGGGCAGCTGTATGCAAAATCTCTGTCCCCATTGTAGGTCAGAAAGCCCCCGTGGGAAAGCAGCATGCCATGTTGGGGTGACACAATAACACTGTAGCAGCTTGGATGCAGTGTTGAACTAATGCAGCCATACTACTTCCCCACCTGGCTCAGTTTTGCCTAGTCTGGAGCACAGGCAAAGCAAGTCCAGGATCACTCATCTTTGCTCACTGTAGGCATATCTCTAGAGTGAGAAGAACCAGGTGGAAGATGTTTGTGCCTGTGGTATTATTAGGTGTGGAGATATTTATACCTGAAGAAATAGCACACACAGCTGAGTTGATGTTTACAGTTTCTTGCTATCCCCCATCTCTGTTCAGTGGTATTATTTCTATTTGGCACTGAGATGACTGAGACCAGACCTTAGCTTAGCACAGAGCTGAGAGTGAGGAGAAATATATAAAACTCTGGCAGAGAGTAACGGTGACCCTAAATTCTAACGAGGTGTTACCAAACACGTAAAAGGATGATTATCATCAAAATCAGGGTTCACTTTTGACCAATAGCATTGTATTTAAATTTTATTAAAGGACAAGAAGCTCCAGGTTTAATCTTCATTCTCCATGAGTTGCTATGACTGCTAAAATGGCATTCTTACTCATTTAAATTACAGCCATCTACTTACCTTATTCAGGTGACTTGTTTCAAGACTGGTTGTAGATATGAATTAAATTCCTTGAAAAGGAGTAAATTACAACCAAAAACATAAGAGGTAATATTTAATCTTAAGGTAGAAATACATGCAAAGAATCAAAGACTTGTATTATACTTATTCCACTCAATTTTTTGTCAGAGTTAAGAAAGAAAATAATACCTATGCATATATATGTGCAGAAGTAATCATATTGTGACTATGCTGTGTGATGCATTGGTCTGCTGTAGGGAGTGTTCTCTATGGAAATCTGTGCTTCGAATTTGAGTGCATGTTCTGCATTAATTGCAAAAGGGTGCCCTCCACTGAAAATAATTTCTCAGACTGGGCACCCTGATTCCCTTAAGAGATGTCACTCTTCTTCCAAGCAGGCATGACTGTGAAAAATGAAGAGAAAACACACTTACAGATTTCCTGTGTTTTTTTCATAATTTTTATTTAGGATTCAAGACAAAAAAGCCTGCAATGCTCAGATTCTATGTATAGCAGGCAGTTTTGCTTTTGCTGAGCCCAACTGATATGAAACAATAAAGAGAATATTCATTCTGTACATGACCTTAAGACTCACAGTAATTTTTCAGCACAGTTTTAGAAATCAGCAGTACTAACAATGAAACTCTCATTAATGAGGGAAAAATTACAGTGGTCTGAAAATCAAGTAAGGTCCTCAGTCAGAACTAACTGATAGCGCTAAATGGAAGTCAGTAATAGTTGATTCTAAGAATCTGATTCACCATTTAATGTAGAAGACACAAAGAACAGCATTGGATTATGGATGCTGAAAAGCTGCTAGCAGAGGGATTTCCCCAAGTTCTACCAATTAGGACTTTAGCCAATCACTGACCAATTGCCTTATGGGGCTGAGGTATATAGGGCGGGGTTATAGATTAGTAAATTCTCTTTTACTGAGTTTGTATCTCTCTGCTCCTGGTAAACAGCGACATTGGATGACTAGAAGAGTTCTCTTTCCTGAAACACAAGGAATCAGGTAAGAAATCTAAGCATTTGCTCAGTGTCATGATGCCTGCTAAGGGCCTGACATTTCTTTAATACCTAAAACCACTTAAGTGTTATTAAGCTTATAAGTGTGAGCTATGGGTTAAAGATTATTCTCTTCTAGTAGGAAATATAACTGTGCATAAAATATATGAAAATATCCTAATGTATTATATAAGTATATACATACAACATTACATAAAACTTAAATACAAAATATAATAGTTTAAAATATAATAATTGAATTTAGAAGTAGTGTATGGCTGTGCTACACCTTATCCATCTTTTTTCCTTTTGCAAATATATAGCAGGCAACATATCCAATTAAAACTAATCTCAACATTCATTAAGAGTCAATGTTCTGCAGTATTTTTAGGAGTTGTTTAAATCAATTAATGGGCTGGTATTCACCATGTGTTTGTGTTCATTTGTGCTATTTCAAGCTTGAAAGCTATAATAAAAGAAATACTATGCCAGAGTGAAACATAAGATTAAGACTATCTTTACCATATACTAATAGAACAAAAAGCTCGGATTAAAAATGCTGGATAATTCTAGAAGGAAATTCTACAAGATATCCAAGTGAGTTTTGGGCAAGTCTATTAAATTCTCTGATAAATTATGACATGTTCTGTACCCATTGAAGAAACCCTCCCAATGCACTAACTGGTAATTTAGGATCTGATCAGGAAATTACAGTTTCTGATCCTTACTGTTTATGAATGCTACATGGAGCAAAACATATAGTAGCCTGTATGACAAAAGCTAGAATCCAGGTCTTACCATTTGATAAATCCAGATGCTTGTACTCTCAGTCTAGTAAACTTCAGTGTCTTTTTTCAAAGCAGAATTGGTGGAGCAGATAGTACTCATATTGCAAACCAGCCAGGTATATTCTCCTGGTAGGGAGAAAATACAGATTTGCATCCTCTTCAGGCTGATGAACCATGAAACCCATTGAAGGATGAAACCCATCCTGAAGAAAAATTCTTCCTGAGTGGGTGTATCAGCCAATTATTTGATGAATACAAAGGAAAACATCCTCATTCTACATTGCCAAAGCAGTGTAGCTCTCACCTCCCTTCTGAAAGGAAAAACCAAGAAAATTAAATTTATTCCCTTGACCTATTAATATCAATGTTTTTTATGAGATGGTAAATACCTAGTAAATTTCTGTACAAGACATGATGAATTTGTTAGGACTGAGTGTAATCTAAAGACAAATAAAAAATTCACAGAATTGACATAGGAACATATTTTTTATCTTTCCTTTCTTTAATGGCAGATGAGAAGGAGAATCTCAGGAACCAGATGTAAGGTTCTTCTTGTCTTACTCAGTAAAAAGAACACAAAGTTTTGCTAACTAGTGAAAAAAAGATTAAAAAATCCACATTCAGTTAAGTAGTCAAAATTAAAGCTCATGGTGACATGTAAAACACCTAAATCACTTTTCTCTGCCAAAAAGTTTTTATCAGTCTGTCTGCATTCTACACAGTTTCATACCTTCATGTCTGTGTGATCTCCTTCTTCTAGTAATTAATTTTTTAAGGGAGTACTCACTCTTTGCTCATTAAGAGTTATTATTTATTCCTTCATAGGAAAGAGTACAAAATTCAAGTAGGGTAAAGTCTGTTCAAGTAGGGTAAAGTGGTGTAGCAGTAAAACTCATACAAGACAGAACATTTCACCACTGCTACCTTCAAATATTTTATTTTCTGAAAATAAAGCATTAGTTTCTCTACAAGGGTATTCCAGGAAGATCTGGCCATTCAGAATGCAATGGTTCACTCTGCTCTGGCAGGAGGGACACAGCCCTCTATTTGTGCTGTAGCCCTGCTTTAAGTGCCTTCCTGGCATTGGTCCCACCACTGCTGCACCAGCTGAGATCTCAGGACCTGCCCTTGTGGAAAAGCCTTGTTAAACCTCTGGGGAACCAATCAAGCAAACATTTTTCTAATCTTTTTAACCTCTTACAAATGAAGGGACACGATATCTTTCCTAGGTTTTCCACAGTCCACACCTAATCCATTTAGGTTTGCCATTCCCTATTCAGTGCTTTGTTTTGGGACTGGAAAAAATGATGTCTATGGACCTAGTAAAATGGACAAAGCCATGGACTTTCCAGTTCTGTACCTGTAGGCCAATGTTAAGCTTGAACAGGGAGAAACCTTCCTTCACTATCCAGAAGAAGCAAAAACCTTTCTGAAAACCCAAGTCAAGCAACGTTTTACTTCCTTTGTGTATCCATCTATGTGTATGTGTAAATATTTCCTGATTACATGAATCTTTGTGCTAACTGTATGTGTATAGAAATCATTCAAACTTTTACAGAGACTTTTTTCTTTGTATTCTGAAGAACAAACAAACTGCATGTCCTTAGGTATAAATCTACCAAAGAAAGGTAATTAATTATCTGTCTGGAGGGAAAATAGACACCTATAAATTTTTTTTGACAATGTCACTAATTAAGACTAAGCTCTGAAGTGGTACAAAGTATTGCTCCAGCAGAGGTACGAGTGCTGAGTGCAATGCTTCAGAGCTCTCTGATGGCTGTTATGCCTACTCCATTATGATGTACCGAAACCAAAAGCAACCTGTCCCTCACCTCCATCTGCTGCCAAGCAGGATGATGAGTAGAAGTTCTCTGAAAGGTGTAACTAACCTTACAGTGCTATGTGCTATATTCCTGTTCTGTCAGTGCTTAAATTCTAGTTGCAGTCTGTACATACTCTTCTGGTACATGCACACTTAACCTGTGATTTTTATGGCTTTTACTGATTGAAGGAGAGCACCATGTCAAGTGAAAAAGATGCCATTTCCTCATTTGCAGTGGGGACAAAGTGTGCTGCCAGCCTCCATACTCATGACAAAGCACACCCATCAAACATCTTTCTTTCTGGTGTTAACAAAAATCTTCAAAGATACACCAGGAGGTTTGGGTTCATGCTCTCTTGATTGGGAATATGGGAGGACAATGGGAAACTTGTTTTTGACTTTATATTCATTACTTTCAGAATTGTTTTTATCACTGTCTCCTTTGTATTATGTAAAGGTTCATGTATTAATTTAGATCCAGTGGGATCCCATGATAGAACACATGGCAATGGCTCAAAGCTATACCAGAAGAGGTTTAGACTGGACATTAGGAAGCATTTCTTTACCAAGTGGTTGGTCAAACACTGGAACAGGCTTCCTAGAGAGGTGGTAGATGCTCCAAGCATGTTAGTGTTTAAGAGTATTTGGTTAATGCCCGTAATAACAGGCTTTAAGTTTTGGTCAGACCTGATGTGGTCAGGTAGTTTGACTAGATGATCATGTTCAGTCCCTTTGAACTGAAACAATCTCTTCAGAAACAAAAAAAAAAAATAGAATAGAAATGCAATGCATATAATGAATCAAAGTTTGAACATCAGCAAAGATCTTACTGAGAAACAATAAACATAATTCCAAATGAGAAAAATGAGTGGTTGGTTTGTACGTAGAGTGGAGTCTGAATCAATACAGACAAAGTGTAATTTTTATTTTGAGGCCAGTTACAGTAGGAATCCTAAACAGTAATTGCCCATGTTCCTGTAAGGCAAAATTTATGGCTGTTACTGTTTATGGCTATTGACAGAAAATAGATATGGAGAGTCAAATTTATCACCTGTAACTTTAGTTCCCTGAAATTAGATGTCTGGTCTAATTTAGTCATCTGTACTACTTCTGTTGTCAGATTGTCAGAGATGAAATAACACAGGGCATCTGAATATACCTCTCATCACCTGATGAGTACATGTCCCTGATTATGTATGTAAGACAAAAGTCTTATACAGGTAATGTCTCCTCTTTGACTATACAGGGAGTGGGTGAAGATAATCTATTTAATTTTAGACTCATCTTGAGAGTAAGTTGAATCCCATCTCTGAAACACTGCCATGATAATCTATGTATGAAATAGTGTCTTATTCTTCAGATCCATTTCAGAGAGTTGTAAAATCATGGAGATGGCAGAAAAATTACTGATATAATGGCATCTTTGAAGTATCAAAAAATTGTACTCTTTTAGTTTGCCAGGAACATTTCACTATAGTAATGATTGAATGTGATTAGGTATAAACAGCCAAGCTGCAGTGCTGAGCATGTGAAGATCTTGGCTTATTTTGCTCTGAGCTTGATGAGAAGAAAACTCACTTTAATCAAACACAAAGATATTTGTGCAGAACGCTTTAAAAGGAGCTCACATTTTTGCACCCTGTTTAAGCTTTGCCAGCCTGCTTTCATGTGGCATATAATTATACATCAAGAACTATTAGACTTTGGAAACACCAGGAGAACTCCACAGGTGTGTCTGGTAGACTAAAACCCTTTGTTTTTTTGAATTTGAATTAAATCATTCTTTACCCTAGAAACTCCATAACTGAGTTATAAAGATTAATCAAAAGACGCTCAAACAGCAAAGTAACATCTTAAAGGTATGTCCCTCAGTGACGTTTTTAGATTGTTTTATTTTTAAAGAAGAAGAGCTAAAATTATTCATAGGTTTAATGATACATCATCACATAAGCACATGTGCCCTCTCAACCCTTTAACATCTGCAGCTGAAAGACCATACTATTCTGAAAAGTATGAATTCCATCCATCATGATGCATATCATAACAGAAAAGGAACATTCTTTCACTCTTATCTGTGATGAACGGAAACCACCATTCCCATCATTTTGGCATCACCAGAGGCAAATATTGGTTTATCTGAGTTGAACATTTGACCTTACTTGAGCAAAATATGACAGATCAATGTAGTACCATTGTAGTTTGAAAAAGGAAAGATTCTTTCTGACTGCACAGCTGGGGGTAGTTTGTACAAGGTATAACATTTGGGGCTTAATTTTTGGGGCCATGAAAATCAATTATTCAGCAGTCATGAGAGTTCATTCTAATGGACTGAAGCTGCACATTCCTGAAATGTCTACAGACATACAAAAGGTATGGAGTTCAAATCTTCAGATTACTTTTTCACATAGTTATAGTTACGGCTTTGTTACACAGGTTTCACACGTATCAGAGAGCTGGGGCATAGTTAACTGAAGGAAGCAAAGACATGTAACATAACTCTAGAGCTGCTTACACACATGACCAAGTGCCATAATTTAGGAAGCTGCTGTGCAACAGCTGACCTTTGGTAACTGTTCATGGACATGACCTTAATGTGTGGGTATACAGGGTAATAGTTTTATCAAAACCCCTTCTATTACACACTAAGCTAAGCCTTGCAGGTGTGAAGAGCTAAGAATATGTACATGTAAAGTTACTGTATACATGTCAGTTAGCATAGCATAATTTACCAGAGTCATATATTAGGGTGCCTGGGCTGTTGAGCTCATGAGCTAATGGCTGCAAAGTTTTGTTATCCAAAGAAAAAATAATTACCTAAAGGAAAACTAAAACTATGGACCACTTCCAGCTTCCAATTGCATGACCTTATCAGGGATACAGATGGAGTTATTTTGGTTTCTCAGAGTTTCATGAAATCAGGAATTAGTCCATATATGACCAGAACTTGCTTTCTTGTTGAATAAATAAATTAAAATAAATGAAAATTGAGAGTTTTAGACACTTTTCAATTTCCATTTCTCAACTATCCTGATATATTCACACATGCTTCTTTCTTAATGCAGCTGCTCATTTGATGATTGCAAATGTCAAATTTATAGTCTTTGCAGATATTAGTGCAGCTGGAATAGAAATTAAGTTTTTCCCCTATGCTCACACAAGAGTTTCATTTCTGGTGCAAATGAGTGAAGCTTAAATTGCTAAAAGTGATCTAAATAGCTAACATATCTGATCCTACATCCAAGTCATTAAACACATTAAACAGCTACAGTATTATTGCAGAAGTTTGGCAATGGGAAATGAGATTTTTGATTCCAAGGTGGTTGGTGGAAGTCCTTTCTTTAAAAGAAACACTGAAAGCATGAAGTAGTGTCATTAAAATTTCACAATGCTTCCCTCTTGTAGCATCACTGTGGGTTTCAGTGACACTCTTCACACAATCACCTAATTGTTATCATGAATGGAGGGAAGAATCTGGATCTCAAATTAATATTAAATTTAAGTTTTTCATATCCTAAGCCTGGGGGACTGTCAGCACCTTAGCAAAAATAGTAATTATTATTAGGAAATTGCAGAGATTTTAAAAAGTAAAATAATAATTTGGAGGTTGTGTTTCGGCTTTGGAAATAAACTTAATTCAGTCCTGCATCTTCCCTAGTTGGTGATTCATGCCAGTTCCTTTGCATGTGAACAAGGAATGCATGGCTTCAAGTTCAATAAAATTTAATTTAGAAAAATACACTATTTACAGTCAGAAATTGTCATTGCAAATTTAACTGACTTATACTTGTTTCATTGCCACTAACTATGAATTTTGATTTAATTTTACAATATCTCCCTTCATGTAGGGAGCACTCGATGCCTTGGACTGAGGAAAAAAGTCCGTAATAAAAAAGTGTACCTTAGCATTCATACATCTACAAAAAAAAAAAAAAAAAAAAAATTATGGTGAATAATCATTGGGAAAACTACTTGGGGGGTGTGTGTGTGATGCAGTGCCATTTGGACATTGGCTTGGGGATTTTCCTGGCTACAGTTTGATTTCATTTGCTTATGTTCTTTGTTACAGTGAATCACATTAAAAACACATGAGTACCTTTGACATTAGCAGTAAGAACTGCAGTGGGAACCGTATTTGAATCTGCTGGAGCTGAGCAGCTAAACATCAATAGTCTTGCTATGGTGGGAACATTAATTAGCAGGAGACAGGCCCATCATCTGAGCAAAACTGCCCCTGTTCACTATCAAACAGCCAGTGAGCAAGTACCTGCACACCTTGAAAGAGCCCACCTTAAAAGTGCCATTTACACCAAATAATGGAGGAGAAGTTGCAAGACAATTGCTCAACAGGAGAATTAACCAGGGACCAGGTCTGCAGCAATTACTCACAATGAATTTATCACACTAAAATTAGTAGAGTTGAGAGGATAAAGGTCTGTTTTAAAATTGATTATCACAATACTTAAAGGTTAACTTCATATATATGTTTTTTTTTACAGGCCAATCTAGGCAATAAGTCATAGTTTTATAACGACAAGATGACATTTTATACACAATAACCAATCCATAATATTTGGCATATGTAAGAAGACCTGGCCAGCTAAGATGTTACAATACTATATTCTAAAAGAATTCTGAAAGACTAGAAGTTTTAAAATTGTCTTAATTCTGTGTTATTAAGTATTGACTTAATTTTGAGAATGTAACTACTGCTCTGTAAATGTTTAGTCTCTTGTATAACATTCCTGCACACAGAACTTCAATTCAGGTATTCTTAAAATAAGCAACTGTCATTTATGACAGGGTTTAGGTTATCTCTAAAATTGCTTTTAGCTCAGTACCAGAAGATCCAATGGATTCCTGCACTACTGAAGCCAAATCTGTCCTTTCCTCTAAAACAGTCCTTAAAGTGGAGAAATATTCTGAATTGCATTGGTTTTGTTTTTATTGGCAAACCTTGCATGCACCAGAAAAGCAGACAGGCAAAAATATCTGGGAATTTAGGAAGAACTGGATCAGCACTGTACCCCCAGGTCTAAATTGGGGACAGTTATAGATTCAATTTTAACTTTCCTGAAACAGAATATTCTGATTTTGTTAGATTTCAGGTATTATAGGTGCCATGCATGGAAAATAGATGGTCAAATAGTGTTTTATTGCCTCTAACTCAGATTATAGTACATAATTTACACACTTCAAATTATTTAGTAAAAGCTATAAATAGTTTGACAATTTCAGTTTTCTGAACATCGTTTCCTTTATCCCAGTTAATGAAATAAATCCAACAGTGAGAGCAACCTCTCTATGTCAGAAATATGATAATGAGGACTACAAGTAAGCTAGGCCTAGGTTATGGATTTATAACATTACATTGCAAATCACAGAATCACTCAGGTTGGAAAAGACCCTTGGGATCATCATGTCCAACTGTTAGCCCTACTCTACAAGTTCACCCCTAGACCATAGCAAGCAATGTTTAAACACATCCAGAGATGGTGACTCAACCACCTCCCTTGGCAGCCTGTTCTAATATTTCACTGCTCTTTCCCTGAAGAATTTTTTCCTAATGTCTAGTCTAAACCTACCTTGTTTCAGCTTTAGGCCGTTCCCTCTGGTTCTGTCACTAATTACCTGAGAGAAGAGACCAGCACCAGCCTCTCTACAATGTCCTTTCAGGTAATTGTAGAGAGTGATGAAGTCTCCCCTCAGCCTCTTCTTCCTCAAGCTAAACAGGCCCAGCTTCTTCAAATGATCCTCATATGATCTATTCTCCAATCCCTTGCCCAGCTTCGTTGCCGTCCTCTGCACCTGCTCCAGCACCTCGATATCTCTTTTGTACTGAGGTGCACAAAATTGGACACAGTACTCGAGGTGAGACCTCATTGGTGCTGAGTACAGGGTGACAATCACCTCCCTACTTTTGCTGGTCACACTATTTCTAATACAGGCCAGGATGCCTCTGGCCTTCTTTGCCACCTGGCCACACTGCTGGCTCATATTCATTCGCTTGTCAATTAGAACCCCCAGATCCCTTCCCGCGAAACAGCTCTCCAACCACACTTCCCCAAGCCTGTAATGTTGCATGGAGTTGCTGTGGCCCAAGTGCAGGACCTGGCACTTGGCCTTGTTGAAACTCATACCATTAGCAGTGGCCCAGTCATCCAGTCTAAGTCTCTCTGGAGAGCCTCCCTATCCTCAAGCAGATTGACACACCTGCCTAACTTGGTGTCATCTGCGACCTTACTTTTGGGTAAACATTATTGTTGTTTTGTACACATGTAGCTTAGAAGAATTACTCCTCAATGTTAACTTTCTTTATGGCATCAGCTAAAGGAACTGTTCGGAAAGAGTTAACAGAATATATGTTTATTTAAAATGGACCAGTCTTTTAAGAAAGTAAAGATGACTTTTAGTGCACTTATAAGTGCAAGCTTCAACATTTTAATTTTTTCTTCAACATTGCTGAAGAAATTTGAGTCTAACTACTCAGGGTGGATGCTATTGTTTCCTTCTTTTCTATACGGTGAATGTTAGACTTTGATTATCTCTATGGAAGAAGTATATGATCTGAGTGCTGTTTGGTGATGTAAACAAAAGTTTATGGGTAATATACATTTAGAAAAGAAAGGAAATACACTTAAACATTCCTCAGAAGAAAAAATGGAAGTACAGAAAATTATTCTTGCCTCCTGCCAATCAAAAATACCAAAAAAAGTCCTAGGAAACCTATATGACTGTTTAAGATAATCTAGATTAAATGTCCAGTAGTTTTATTTTTCAGTAATTGTTTGTATAGTATTGTTCTGGAGTTAGCAAACTGCTACATTTATTTTGTGTCCAAAACGTTCCCCAGTCCTCCTTTGGACAGTATTTCATGGTGAAATCTTACGCTAAATGCAGTATTTGCAGTTCTTGCCTTTTGTTACGTTCCAAGTGAACATCAAATCCTTGACGAAATACTTTGAAAAGCAAGAACTGTGATGACAATACCCTTTCACCCCTCAGAAATGTCAACTTAGTGGGCAGGAGATCTGGTAGTCATCCTACACGTCATTCGAGAAAAGAAGAAAAAAATTGGATAAAGCTGAGTATTTCAATGTCATTGACTGTATTTATGTTTAGTGGCTTTGTCTGACTGTCATAATGTTAGCTTTTATAGCACAATTGTCCTCCACACAGTACTTTATATAAGATGTGAACAGTAGTATTCCACTTCTGAAGTAAGAGGGAAAGGGCAGAGAAGTGATTTGCTCAAGGCTATTTCTCACATCACAAAAACGGAGAAGTGCCCATATGATTTCTAAATGCTAATCTTTGTCCAGTCCTTTCCCACTGTTATCCATGACTCACTGTACTGTTCTACTCCATTATTCAATTGTTCCTAGTGAAGACAAATATGAAACTTCTATTGCCTACAGAGGAAAAAAACCCAAAACAAAGCAAAAACCCAAGCAAACCCCCTGATTCTTTATATTTAAGAAATTTTCAAAGGGTTTCTACCTATCTTTCCTAGTTTGTTATGTGGGTCCATCTTTTAATCTTCTGACTTTGAGACATTTTAAAAGAAATTTTTTTCTTCATAACATTTTACTGATGTAAAGAATGTTAGCTATAGCTTAATTTTACAATGAAGAAAATTCCTACAGTATTGAGGTGATTTGCTTATGATCTAACCAGCAGGCTTAGTAAAACAGAACTGAAATAGAGCTCACCTGTCGAAACTACTGAAACATTCTTTTTTATAAATTTTGCTTCAGTTAGCAGTGCCTTTCACCTTTTTTTTAAGTTATTTTTTAGATGGAATTTCAGACTTTGCAGAGTGGGTCAAAGACTAAAGACTACTGGATTTTAAAATTATTAGTATTATTTATTTACTTTTTAACTATCTGGACCGCAGGTTGAAAGCACTGACCTCACCTCATGACATTCTCGAACCATGACTTTCCTTCCTTCCCTGTGTTGTAGAATGCCATATGTGCCATTGAAAAAGTACAACTGATAATTTTTTTTGCCATTGGTAAATAAAAATGCACTTCTTGGTAGTTCGCAGTGTTATGACAAATGCCAATGGCTCCAAACTGTAGTTAAGAAAGTTCAAGTTTGACATCAGGAAAAGTTTTTCCACTGGAATTGTTGCACAGTCCCACAACAGATTTCCCAGGGAGCCTATGAAGTCCTTATCCTCGGAAGTCTTTCAAGAGTTAACTAAGCAGAGCCATAGCTGATGTGATTCAGTGTTGTCAATGGTTCTGCCTCAAGTGGATGACTGAACTATATAACCTCTGTTTCTATGATTCCATGAAGAGCAAAATAAATTATTTATTTTTTATAGTGTATTTGTATTTAATTTCCTTTAGAATGTCTGAATGCATTTGTTCTATAAAGAGGCAATAATTGGGTAGTGTTCAGAGTGTTACAGTATTTGCTAAATCAGTGTTTCAGAAAAAAAGTGAGCAATTGATTCAGCTTTCTTAAAAGAACAATGAGGAATATAAATGAAAATATGAACGGCAAATATTCCATATTAATAGAGATTAATTTGGAAAGCAACTCTACTTTCATTGAAGTCTGTATTATAGTTCTTACTGACTTCACTGACAGAAGTCAGCAAAAGTATAACAACTGAAGACATGCACTGCCACCCTAAATGGCTAAGCAGGTCACAGGGTTTGCCCTCTGAGCACACCAGGGAAGCATATTTAATTGCTTGTTGAGAATAGAGCTGTGCTGTCTGGTGAATCACTGACTGACCGTGGGGCACACATAACAAAAGCCTTTCCATGGAGCAGTGCTTACAAAAGCAAGAGACCTACCTGTACGTGTGTCACTCAATGAGCCAACCAGGGTAGACAACAGCTTTGCCTGTGCCAAAGTCATAAAAATGTATATCCATTTATTTTAAGAGGCTACAAGTGTATTTTTTGATCCTTGCATGTATTGAAACTGTAATTCTGGTACTGAGGAAATATAATGCAATCATATTAATTTTTAGATGGTCTTATTTGCTGTTTATCAAATTCCACTGATGGCTCAATCATACATACTGAGATTATATTGTCTATGTCTCTATATTAACTCAGTTTATGTCCTGTTCCCATAAATCTCTGTCAGGCAGCATTTATGGAAACATGGCTAAATATTAATGTTTACTGGTCAGTAACACTGCAATTACTTTTCAAAATATATTTGAACCTGTTTGATTGATATTGGCCTGCACTTGGTGAGCCATTCTTGCTCAGCAGACACATAAACAGAGATATAACTTAAGTTCCACTGTCACGCTACATAATTTTTTAAATTAAAAAAAAAACAAAAACCCCAAACCTGTATGGTTTAGGCCAAATAATGATTCTATGCATTGCATCATCTAAGTTTTAGGTCCCTGGCTTGCAGTGAAGTTGGCTGCGGAAAGAGAACAGAATGGCAGTTCAGGTCCTCGCACAAGGTGGTAATTGTCAATCTCCAAGTCCCATACAAAAAGCCAGGAATCATCTACTAGCTATAGGGGATGTGGCTGCGCTACTGTCCATCCACATGCCTAGGTGCTTGAGTTATGCCCTTAGGTAATAAAATCAACAGACTGTTAACAACATTATGGCAAAATAAATACTCATCTATTTCCTATTTGGAGAAAGTTTATGACTTCAGCTGCATAGATTATTTTGGCATAAAGCTCCCAATTAATTATTTTATGTCATATTGGCAGCAGCACTGACATCAAAGAATTCAAATCTAGTTTTTGGAAAACAAATCACCAAAGTCTGAAGCACAGTGTCAGAGATAGAGCCCTTTGTGCACAGAAACCTCTTGTGTGCATTCTCCATCAAGTGATTGAATCTCAGAGCTGCATGAAATAAGTTGATCTCTGTATTGTAATACATGAAGCCCTGATGTTTTTCTGCTTATATTATATGTTTAGTATCAAATAATCTTCATCTTCTTTAGAATCATAAACTCATAGAACAGTTCTGTCTAGAAGAGCCCTTCAAGATCATCAAGTCCAGCCTTACTCATAGCCCTATCAAAAACTACTAAACCATGTCCCTAAGCGCAACATCTAACCACCTCTTAAACACCTCCAGGCATGGTGACTCCACCACCTCCCTGGGCTGGCCATTCCAAAGCCTGACAACCCTTTCTGGAAAGAAATGCTTTCTAATATCCAGTCTGAACCTCCCCTGGTTCAACTTCAGGCCATTTCCTCTTTAACTACATCACAGAGAGCAACAATCTTTTCTGATGAGACTGAGGGTAGTTGCTGAAGGACAGAAATCTTTGTGGGACTATGGTTGTGTAGTTTCATGAGTCTTGTCCATTGAGTAAAGGTAAAATATAAAAGACTTTTCCAAGCCTTATTCATCCCTTCAGGTCTCTGAGGCATTGTTGGGGCTCCCTGTGTCTTTTGACTTTGGCATCTTTTTCTGCCCATTGAATGCTTTTATTGGAAGAAGAGTATCTTTAATAGTGTTTAAGAACAGGTTAAGAAGTGATTCTCAGACACTTATATTACATAGTACATTTACACAGCTGAGCATGCTTACCTAGGTGTTGAGTACTCTATCACTAGACAGTAACTGAATAAAAAACAGGATGTGGAAATGTAGAAGATCCAAACTCCTCATGTTTTAGCTGAGAAATCTAAATATTGGTCTTAGACATTGGTTTGCTTGTACTATCTCTCTTCCCACCCTTGGATGTGTTGGGAAGATGTGACTTAAGTTACCCTCCTGTCAGCTGCAGAAGTTCTGGGTTTCCCTCTTTCTCTGTCTCCTCTTGTAGGAAAATTTAGACTACTATTTAGAATACCTTTTACATTTGACATTTGCAGACAAGACCTATCCTTTTCATCTCTATAATTTCTATTTCTGTATCTTTATAATATGTTTGTAGCTAATTGTTGTAATATCAATTAGTTTTGGTAAAATCAGTAGCATGTTTACAAAACTGCTTTGAAGGCTGAGGTCAGGTCTAGTAGTGCTGAAAGTTTTTTTATTTACTTCTAAGTTTAGTCAGCTGCTTAGATGATGTGGTTTATAGTACAGTTTTGGACATGAGCTCCCTAAGCATTGCTTCAGATACTGAAATTACTTTAATTTTTTTATTGATTTTTTTATTTGCTGAACCAAAGTGACCTATCAAAGGTGGTGCCAGAAAACCTGGAAGAACAGTCGGCTCAGTGATAGTGCTGGTAGAGTTTGCAGATCAGTCGTGGCAATGCAGGTAGAGCACGAGTGCTCAGTGTGAGGCCAGTGTCTGACCCACAGCAGATCTGAATTCAGCAGCCTCTGAATACCATTCATTATTAGAACCTGCATCACCCTTGGTTTTAATAGAACACTAAAGCTTTTATTCTTTGTGAAGGCAGTACCAACTGCTTGGTCACTTGAGCTGAGCCTCTTATTCTATATCTTTAGATAGATCAATACTTTATATGGAAGATTAACAAATATTTCTTGTGATGATAGAAAGACGAAAAAGAGTAGGCAGCTAAATACAGAATTAATTGCATAGCTACAGCTGGAAATAACAAGATTTTTTGCTATTAGCAAGTGAGTTACTCCTAAGAGGTCCATTTCAGCTTTTTTTTTTTATTCACATTTGATAACTTTTTCTCATTCTGGTACTGTAATTCATGAAAGAATTTCCAGGAAAAATTCAGGCATAAATGTCTATCAAAAAGGATATCAGAACAGGCTGTTGATGTTGAGGAGATGAGATTTTACTTTAACAAACTCATGAAATAAATACGTAAGTAAATGTTCTTAATAAAGAACTATTTTTAAAGTACCTAATAGGATAATAAAAGTAGCTTAATAAAACTGCTCAGACAGACTTGACATTTATAGGGATTTTCTGTGGAGTGATATATAAATAACTGTCTTAACTAAGATCATCAACCAAATACATTTGCACTTCTTTGCACCTGCAAGCTAGCCATGTGAAAGGATATAAAAATAGATGATATCTTTCAATTCATAAAAAAAAAAAAAGAAAGTAGATACTAGTTTGTGGTTTTGTTGCTTGGTTTTGGTTGATCTTGTTTGTTTATTTGTTTGTTTTTCCAGACCTACTGCTTAAATCCATAGCAGGAAAAAAACTTAGGATGTTAATGTTTGACATATCTCTTTAAATGTTCTCAATATTAATCACATTTATATTTTAAAACATGAGAAGAGCAAAATTTATGGTGTTAACTGATATCCAGACATCCAGACTGCCTGGGTGCTGCTCAGCATCATTTCATGGGACATTCCATCTGCAAAGACCCTGGAGCGCTTTCTAAAATGTGAAGCTGGTGCAACTTCTATCCCATCACTTGTTCACACCACCTTGACAGGGTGTGTAGGTGTGCAACACTATTGAACCTATTAACGCACTGGACAATATGCACATTTGGCAAGGGAAAATGGCCAAGTACATCAAGGCAGCACTTGCAGTGCCAAAAGATCTCAAAAGTCTTAGCAGAGTATAACAGGCCTTGCTATGCTGTTTTGGGTAGCACCAGCCACTAAAACCAGTCATGTGTCCTATATGTCTGCAAGATAAACCTGCCAGAAATAAATCATTAATTCATCCATAAGTAAAAGACTCCAATCTTCTCATGACATAAACTGAGAACTGCACCAGGATGTAACATTCAGTAAATCTCTTAAGTACGCGCTTAAGTCTGTATCATCCCAGAACTGCCTATATACCCCTGATATAATGTGCTGAATGGAAATGAACCCTCCTAAGATCTTAAAGAGGTGACTTTTAACCTTCTGTCCACAATATAAAATGCCTTCTCTCAAAATTTATATAATTCCTAACTAGGTCAGATATTTCTGGCTTTCAGTCTGTGTTCTATATTTTCATTTGGTTTTAGTCAAGTGAGTCACAAATTTTAGTCATGGAACTGCATTTTTTTCATTTAAACTGTCATAAGACATAGTGGCAAATCTTAGATTCCAAGGCCCAGAACATAGTGTGTTTTATATTCAAGAATACATAACCATCCTAGTAAAATAAATAAATGAAAAAATAAAAATAAAAAAATCTAATATTAATTCTCTTGCAGGCATCATAAACAGTTGGGTGCTGTCAAATGTATTTTTCATATCTCTGAATGTATCATAAACAAAGTGCATCTCTGTATGATCTAAATAACAAAAAATGACAAACATATATATATATATTTTCTCAGCTGTCACCTTTTTATTGCACTTTACTAAGTAGTTCAAAATGCAAAAAATTTTGCACAAGTTTTCATACAAACCAATTGAGTTTTAAATACCAAAACTGTAATTTCTCAGCTGAGGAGCTGTCATCTGGATCAAATATGACTACAGTTTTTTTAATTTCTTCACTGTTCTCACTCATTTAACAAAGCAGTAAATTGTAGAATTGCAAATGGATTCTTTCTCTTTGGTGTTTAAAGTAGCATGCTATCAGGATTTGAGAACAGATTATCAAATCTTAGACTATGGTTTTTCTATTCATGCAATTATAGATTGAAGAGAGGGCAGTCACAGAGAATAACAACATGGAAGCAGAGCTCAAGCTCCAGCATTTATTTATTTATAGATAATCAAAGGAAATTGATAATAAGGCACATTTTTTTCAGTACAGAGATAAACTAAAATATCTGATAATATGATCAGAGGAATTGTTCTTCAAACATTGCGTTTAGCATGGGATTCAATATTGTAGAATAATGTAAGCATCATGGGGTTGTTTCAAGATGGCCTATATATTCCCTGAAGTTCTTCAAATATTTAGTGTTATTTAGTAGTTAGTCAACATTTTCCAGACAGCAGGTTTTATTGCTCATTCTTTATGACTGTAATTTACTATGACCTTAATTTATTGCAGACAACATCAGGAGGATTATTATTCTTACTAGGAAGATATCTGAGTTCACAAGGCTTGTAGGTTCTGCTTCCTGGTTTTTGCAGTGATTTACTGTGGTGAGATAAGTGTGTGTGCCACATATGGAAGATAGGAAGCTCACAAGGCTTTTTTGACAGTTGACAGCACAGGTCTTTTTGAACTCAAAAGGGAACAGAAAGCAAAGCCAAGGTCAGATATTAAACTGTTACTGAATGTGAAATGAACAACTTAATGGAGTCACTGAATGAAGAGAAAGGAATTACATAACTGTAATTTAGTGCTGTCATTCACAGATATATTATTACCATGTGTCAGCATTTTCTGAAAATCTCCATCGTCATTAAAGGCAGAGATTTTCTCAATTACACAACTTTCAAGTAAAAAACATTAGTACACCTGTATGTTTGCCAGGAAAATGTTGCTGTTCCCTGAGAATGTTAGAAGCAAACGGTTTTTGCTTTCATCTGTATTTCTCTTGTTGCTAGTGACCAACAACTTTTCAAGTGTGTCTTTCAAAATACTCCCCAATCGTGTCTCCCTGTGTGAACAGATAACACAGCAAATAAGAAAAGTCATTTGTCTTATTTAGTTTTTCACTCTACAATTTTCCAAGTGACTAAAACTTAGAAAATGGAAAAATTTTCACATTGAGCCAAAGGAAAACTCCCATTTTCATTAATATTATGATACAGATTTCAAAAGCAAGAAAACAGTGAAGGGAAAAAAAATAAGAAAAAGCAGAATGTAAAAGTAAAAAGTTTCTCCTTTTTTGGCCAACTTTCATTTTTCAATGCTTTGTTGTTGGAATTTCTTGGATGCCTTCTGCAAAATATTATTCATCTTTTAAGAGATCAAAAAGTGCATTACTTAAAATGTCACTCCTGCTTCAATTGGCAAAGATGGAGAATATACCTCCCCACCATTTTTAATGTTCAGCAGAACACTTCTATAGTGCCAAGAAATATATTCTCATCTGATATCAGAGATATGACAGTCAGAATTAAAAGGCAAGAAGCAGAACATTTTAGAATGGGCCCAAAAAAGAGACTGCCATATAAAATATATGCAAATTAAGGACATTTGTTTGTCATTTGATATAGCTTTTTCATCTGTACTGTCAGCTTGAAAACTTGAAACTGTTTATCCTGGATTTAGTTGTGAAGATTGCAAATTGAAAGGGAAAAAGATCTAATAAGCATGGCTCTATACATCTTGCTTGTTTTCTTCTTTTCTTCATTTGTAAAGATTTATGTTGTCTGATTGTAAGTGAAGACTTACTAAAGATGTGAAAGTATATGAAATCCAAGAAAACCTGATATAACTAGCATTACATATGTATGTGTCACCTTCATATTTAATCTACTCGACTGGAACAATAGCTTGAAAATAAGGAAACCTTCTGGTAATTCTTATTCTGCTAATTCAATCAAGCCATGAGATATTGAATATGATAATAAATTATTCTGATACACACCAGGATGCTGTTTGCCTTTTGAAGTCACTGGTTGTGGAATTCACATGTATTTGAGAATTTATCAGTAGCATGTTTAACATGTGCACTGGGATCATGCTGATTCAAAAAAGAAACTTTAAAAATAAATGTGTATATATTCCTTAATTATTCCACTCAGTCCTCTGTGAACTGTGGATAGTTGGGACTTGAGCAGCATTTTTACTGACAGGAGGTTTAACCTCCCAGCGATCAGTGTGCTTGTCTTGGGAGGTTTTTGTACTGAAGAATAAAGTGCTGGAGTTCATGCATAAAGGCTGACTTTTGCTTTCACCCCAGTTTTACACCAGGGTGATTCCCCTGGCTGTAGATCTCAGTTAAAAAAGTCCCTGTTAAAAAAGTCAAAGTTTCTAGGCTCTGATGAAAGATTCCTGTGCAAAGACCATCAAGTTACTTTAAATGAGAAACATGACATTTTAGAAAGGCCTACAGTTAAACTACTTATGTGCCAGCAAAGTGTGGTTTAATTAATGCTTTGAGTAATTATTGTTTATGTTTTTAATTTCAATATTAATTTGTATAGTAAAGGGTAGAATTTGTTTTGTTTGCTTTTGGGATTTGGAGGGGGCTTGGTGGGTTATTTTTAGGGCTTATTTGCCTTTTTTTAAAAAAAACATATATGTAAATTCTGCTTTTATCTTTTTTACTTGATATCAACTGTTTCCAGAATAGCTCCATCTTTTTCATTGTTTCTCTTTCATATTCCTGCAGGAGTCATCAAAATGCTGTATTTGTGTTACTCTTCAAGTCACACAGGTGGAAGCACATTGAGCTTTTAGAAATCTACTGGTTCCTTCTAGAGATTCTTTTTCTATCTTTACTGTCTCTCCTGAAGTCTAGAAAACAGAAGACTCAAAGTCAGTCCTGATATTTCTTCAATATATGGTGATTTTCTTATCATTATATAATTTTTTTTTCCTGCACTATACATTTACTTTTTTTATCCATTTAGATATATGGTTCCTGGTTTACTCATCAAAGTATTAGACAAATTGAATTACTAAAGTTTCAGCTTACTGTAAAACAGATGGGATGAAATTAAAACATGTTTCTGAGACACAAAATAATGTGTCCCTTATGCTAGATTGGAATAATACTACATTTCTGCCAGATGTTAGTCTTTTTTAATAGTGGACAAGAAATTCTACAAGTGGCTGCTGAGCTGCATTGCAACATGCAATATGCATTTGAAATCTATGTTCAGTTTTTTCTAATTTGAAACATGCCAGAGGAAAGATACCATGAAGAATGAAGATGGCAATATAGGTTTCCCAATACACCTTATGCAACATATGTCCCCTTATTGAAAGTCAGTACTGACCAGACTATAGATAGCCAAATGCAATGTTGTTTTCAGACAGACTTAATTTCCCTATCTACTTTTCTGAAACAAAACATTTCTGGGACAAAAATAAAACCTTCATTCTTTCCCCAGGAAAAGTCTCCACAATTCAAATAAGAGACTGGGCAGAAAAAATATCATGTGAGCCCTCATCATGTTGTTTTATAAACAAGTCAGTAAGATGTCCAGGAAAAATAACAGGACTGGGCCACATTTGCTTCAGGAGTAATTTTTCTGCAGAAGCCTCCTTTTCTCACCTCTACCAGGTACCAACTTTGTCCCCTCCAGCCAGCCCCATACCCCTGCTGCCTTCTTTACACATCGTAGTTCTTCCACACTAGTTTTTTCGTTTATAAGGTCTTTAGACCCAGGATGAATTTGTAGTCTGTGTTTGCACAGTGCCCAGAGCATTTCTTGATTGGAGCTAGAATTATGTTGAGATTTTAGTATTACATTACTAATAGTCACTAGGTAGCACAAAGAACATCAAGGAAAAAAGCATTTGTCTGGATACAGTGCATTGTATGGAATAGTTATTTTGATGTGTAGAGGCTCATAAAGTGTGATGTTCAAAGAACTGTCATAGGCATGGTGAGAAAGAGGCAGAACTACACTGTGTGTCTACCTGATCTTCCCTGTTGATTGCTTTATCATCACTAGTTATGGCTTTTGGAAATGTTAGCTGTAGACAAAGGAGATTGTAAAAAATAAAAAAAGGGATGTGTTGCAAATATAGTTGTAAGTTAAAAGCTTACATTTAAAGAGAATCAGGTTTTTCACAAATAATATAGGGGTTATAGCTAACAATTTGCCATAAATAACCCATCCTGTTGTTTTGGCACCAGGAATATAAAGTATGAAACTGAATTATTTATGATACTTCATAGGTATCTTTACTGAATTGGAGGTTTTTTTCCAAACTTTATTTCCAATCTTTGAAGAGCTATTAGGCTGAGGGGGGGAGGAGGTTGTGGTAGTGGGGCTTTTAGGATTTGGACAGCCCTGAGTAATAGTATTAAAAGATATCTTTTTTTCCCCATGAAATCAGAGGTCAGAAGCACAATATACAAAATATGTGAAAACAGACCTCCAAGAGTGCCAAAAAATACTTTTTGCAAATGAAACCTGTGAAAGCCTCTGCTATCAACCTGGTGAGCTAAAAGACACACAGTTATTTTATTAAAATTTGAAATATTAATTTGTATTTAGGTGATTAGCAGTGACACCAGGAAAACAGGCTTTCATGGGCAATGACTGGAGGAGAGTAGAATTTCCTTCTGTCTCAAGCTAATGCAAAATAATTAGTGCTAATTAAATTGCACCTGACCCATTAGCTGCTATGGACTTGATTTAGTGCAGATGTTGGAACACTAAACATTTGGGATACTGAAACCAATACCCTGTTTAAAATGAGAATAAGGGGTAGGGAAAAAATTACATGAGTTCCACATATTTCTGCATAACCTTATTTTTGAAAAATCAACTAGCAAACACCGAAAGGGGGGGTGAATCTTCTGCTGGATATAATTAGTTTTACTAAAGACACAGGAGATGAGATCAGGTACTGTATATTTTTCATTATGATAACTGGATTTTTCATAGATTTCTTTCCTAAAATATTCATCTGTTTTTATTACTATCCAAGACAAAGATTCACTTTGATTTAAAGTTCCTTCATCACATTTCCTCAATGGTAGTGATGCAGTGAAAAACTCAATAACCAAAGTTATTAAACAGGTATTCTTTATTTTGCGGCGCCGGACACACAGGGGATCACTCCTCCAAACGTGTGTGTCGATACAAGCTAGGTACACAGTTTATATGCAGACTAAACATACATATTCATTATATTTCTTAGAAAGGGCAGTCTTATACTAATGAGTT